>BMAW01026855.1:0-10032 GCA_019974015.1 Nephila pilipes
AAAATTAATATAAGATTTATTCAAAGGGAAACATTTGTTTCTTCTTTGACTCTGAAGTAAACATATATAATCCTGAATTATAAAGCACTATTCTTGAGATAAATACCTATATAATTTCAAATAACTTATATTTTACTATAGGAAAATTGACAAACATATATTTTATAATCTCTCGACAAAAAAAATAAATTTCTGCTCCCAGGTACTATATTTTTCAACGAAAGGAAAATTTAGAACTTATTTTTCCTATTATATTTTCACATTCTCAATTATAATTAATTATCTTTAACTAATCAAATACAATTCTAATTGTCAAAATTTTATAGAAACTTTGTTTGTTATATTGATTTCAAATTTATACTCACATTTTTAGGTTTTTAGATCATTTTATGAAAATAAAATAAAAAAATGTTATGAAATTTAATAGCTGATACAGGAGGAAGATTATTTAAATATATAATCATTTAGAATTATACAGAGCAGATATTTTTTTTATTAAATTAATTACAAAATAGGAAATTTTTTTAAATAAATTATTACCACCTTTCGGAGATATTTGCAAACAATTAAAGATAAATATTATGTTGAAATTTTAACATCATTTTGAAGAGCGTTTATTTATAATACGCAAGGGCTTCTTTATACATTTAACAAAACTAAATTCATTTATGAAAAAATTCAATCGAAGTAATAATTCAATATTTTGCGTGATTTGAATAATGCATGAAATGAATAAAGACTTTTAATAGATAAACCAAATAATGTTATATTGTATATCAAATATTTGTTCGAAGAGTCGTTTATTTAGATAAAGATTTTATTTCCTGAATACAAAAAACTTTTATACTTTTATCCCCCATCCTTTTTTTTTTTTTTTTTGCTAGTTGTAAAATTTAATACCATTCAAAAACCTTTCTTAGCAAAATGGCCTTTCCTAAAAAACCTTTCTTAAAAAAATCGAAGTATAATAACATTAATTCTAAATTATTTTATTCGCATCTTTGAATTTCAATAACTTTATTAGGATTACACTTAGCTTTAAAATAAGTTGAAAATCATTTTGTGAAAAAATAGAAATAAGTTACTTTAAATGTTAACTGCACCTCGAGGCAAGAATTCTTAAGTTTTAATTTGTTCAATGAGAGAACACTCTTTCTAGAGAGAATTTATAATGTCAATGTATAGATTTTATTGTATTCCAATGCATATTCCGTATAGTTCAAGCAATATATCAGAATCTTCAAGGCGGGTATTATACATATTACTAAGGTCCTCTCCTACAGTCGAAAATTCTTTGTCGTTCAGATGTACGCCTATGCTAGACTAGAATAGTGCTTCTGAATGTGAATCGAAGGAAACAACGAAGAAATTGTAGGCTGGAGATGTCAGGATAGGAGTGATAAAGAAAAAGGTATAACAGTTAGAATGTAATAGAATAAGTTTATTTCTTAGAGAAAGGATATCAGAAAGGTCGAATTATAATTCAATATCAGATTTTAACTCTATATGACAATCATTTACCTTTATTTATACCATTCCTTAAATAAAGCTATTGTGTACCGTTTTTGAACATGTTAATTCATTTTTTTTAATTTTAATTAAAGGCTTTTTTCTTAAGAACTTTGATAATTATACATAAAAAGCTAAGAAACTTCAGTTTTTATTCATTTGCAAAATGTATTATTATTGTATTACTTAAACACTTTTCTTTTATCTCTTGAACTATTGTATTAATAGATCATCTGATAGAGAAAATTTAAGACCATGAAGACTCTGCAGCCGTTCGCCAACAGGCAGATTATTCACCGATTGTGGAGACCGCCAAACAGATTCTGCGGGCGCTGCGAGACAGTTAAAGAAAATAGTTATACCAAATTCTAACATCCCATTATTTTGCGACTTATCTACCGGAACAGCTAGACCTTATATCTCAAAGGAATACCGCCAGCGGATTTTCAGTCAATTGCACAATATGTCTCACCCCGGTATTTGAGCTACTACAAAATTAATTCGTTCGCTATTCGTGTGGCCATCAATAGGTAAAGATTGCTCTGCTTGGTCTAAATATTGTATACCATGCCAAAAGGCAAAAGTGAGTAGGCATACCAAGACTCTATTAGGCTTTTTTCCTGATCAAACACGGAGATTTGACCATGTGCACCTTGATGTAATCGGACCTTTCCCACCATCACCTGGGAATTACTATTGTCTAACGATGATAGACCGTTATACACGGTGGCCGGAAGCCATCCCGATACCAGATATAACTGCGGAAACAGTGGCAAGAACTTTCTACAACCATTGGATAACACGTTTTGGTTGTCCTTCTCGCATAACAACCGATCAAGGCCACCAATTTGATGGATCTCTTTTTAAAGCACTAGCCTGTCTGCTAGGAATAAAGAAAATTAGAACGACGGCCTACCATCCTCAATCGAATGGTTTAATAGAAGAGTTCCACCTCCCTTTAAAAGCTTCTAAAAAAGCCTACAACACGGCGCAATGGGCGTCCGCCTTACCAACAATTTTGCTTGGTTTTCGAACTGCTTTTCGAGACTCCATTCAAGCAACAACAGCAGAACTGGTGTACGGTACCACCTTCCGACTTCCAGGGAAATTTTTTAATCCTACGCCTTCCGACATTCAGCCTAAGCAACTAGTGGAGGATTTAAAAGAACATTTTTCTCATATCCGACCACGACCTACTTCGAATCATGGAACAAAAACAGTTTTCATCCACCCGGATCTGAAAACATCAACACATGTTTTTGTCCGACATGATGGCGTAAAGAAACCCCTCCAAGCACCATACGATGGACCCTTCAAAGTGTTGCGGCGAACGGACAAAGTCTACGACGTGGACATTTCTGGTCGTAAATCCACCCTGGCGTTAGACAGACTAAAACCAGCTTTCGTCGCAAATAATAGTGATTTCTCCGAAACAGACTTACCTCCACCTAATCAAGACATTACAACCACGCGTTCTGGACGGATTGTTCGTTTTCCAGAACGTTTCTTATCTTAAAGATACTGCGGGGGGAGTGTGCAGTGGTTCGCCAACAGGCAGATTATTCACCGATTGTGGAGACCGCCAAACAGATTCTGCGGGCACTTCGAGGCGCTCCTCGCCAAAGGCAGCAACCCTGTTGTGAGCTCTCCTTCATTTCTAAGAACTGACTCATTCTCTCTCTTCTCGATTTGCGCTGTAACATGATGCTCGCTCGGAGCTCGTTGTACGTAGTTCAATGGTGTGTTACTAAATAAATATCAGAATGTTTAGCATGTGCCTCTGTTCAAACCACCAGCCGCAGCAACTCCATTATATATTTGTGCAAAATACAAGGAATGCGCAGCTGAACGATTTATGCACATGGTACGAAATATAAGTTTGTCCTGTGATAAGTTACCAAGGTGAAAGAGAAGAAAAAGACAGACGAATCAACAATTGTTTCTTTGTGTCACCAAGGGAAATCAATTGTTTGAATTATTTTTTGTCTAAGAAAACTTGTGATGTTGTAGAGATGCTTAGCAGACCATAACGCAATTTATTTCGGCAACTAAACGTGTTCGAAAAGTGTTTCGTTTTAGGTCCACTAACAACTAGTTGGTCTTTCCGTAGTATCGCCGCTGAAACAAGCCTACATGCGTTCACTATTCAAAGGATATGAGTAACGTGTTGGGAAACAGGAAAATTGGGTACAAGTGCATCTATACGGACGTCAGAACGCTTAGATTGAAGCTTTCGAAGGCATATGGTTTCGGAATCATAATCCACGAGTGTCAACATTTTGCAGGATGTATTGGATACCCCGATATCCCCAAGAATAATTTATAGACGATTGATCGAGCGTGGAATACAGTTGCGCTACTGACACACAGGTTCCTATGCGACGGAGTGCAACGATGTAAGGTCAAAGCTTTTTGGACGATTGAATGGAACAATATGAATATTGTGTTCAGCGATGAGTCTCCCAACTGTTTAAAAACTTTCAATTATCGAATAAGAATGTGGAGACGATGAAGAGATAGGTCCAACTCTACTACGACTGGTTTGGTTTTATTAATGTCGCACTAGAAGCAACACGAGGGCTATAACGGATCTCGTAATTTTAAACCTCGGTCAAATGACGAGGATGACACCTGAGCTGGCACTCTATATCTTAACTTACACACCACGCCAATGGAAGGATTGTGGCCCCCTACAGAATTAACGTGAATCAGCCCCGGCTACACGGCGGGTCTCTAGTGGCATCAAAGCCTGAACACGCAACTCGAAGAACTCTGCCGGCCATGAGTCCGCGACCATGACCACTTGGCTACCGTAGCCACCCTACTGCAACTGTTGAACATACTACTTCTTAACAATTAGGAATCATAGCTAGGAGTGTTATAGGCATGGATATCGGTCCTCTGTGATTTGTATAAAATGCACAATGACACCACGACAATTACTGCCGCTGGTTGCATTTAGTAACTTTCAGCGGTTGCAAAATGATGTTTTCCAGCAAGACAATGCCTGCCTACACACGACAATTTTTAGCAGACCGTGGTATCTCACCCATTCAGCATGCATGGAACAGAATTGGTCGTCGTTTGCTTTACCTGACCCAGACTCAATCGGAGGGAAAACTGTGGAGTATAATTGAAAGCATATGGTCATCCATCTCTCAAGATACCATCTACACGCACATTTCATCCAAGCCCCGAAGGTTTGCTGTTTATATTACCGCACAGAGGTGGTCCTACTTCCTACATACTACTCTGAGTATTCTATCTCTTTATTGTATTATTTGTTTACAATTCAAATAACTTGACTTTATATGTATTATATATCTGTCTGCCAATTTCCATTTAGTTTTTACTTATTTTTAGTGTTTCTATATTCTCTATGTCAGGCAATGTATTTATCTCCTGATTCTGAATAACGTGCCAAAATTTGATGATTTTCTCAACCATGACGATATCACTCACTGAATCTTAAAAAATTAACATTGCAATGGAAAGTAGTATTTTTTAAAGAGGTTCATTGGTATTTCTACGTTTAAAGGCTTCTTAGTAGATTTTTCTGTTTTATTAACCAATCAAAATTTCAAAATTAAGATACATCGCTTAAACATTATTATTAAATTTAAGAACAAATTTAACTTACACGTGATTCTCAAGCTAAAAAACTCTAAGCCACAAGGATAATTTAAAATAAAAGAATAAAACTTCAGAGAATTTTTATTCGAAAGCACTAAATACCATTTCAAAACTTTCAAAAAATATGTGGAAGATAGCGCCTAATTTAAATGAATATTACTTTTAAAAAAAAGAATGAATCGGTTGTAAAACAAACGTAAACTACTACTAATATTAATATATAAGTACAATATTCAAATGGAATGGGGTTATGTTTAATCTTTTAAAGGAACCCATAAATTCGAAATCAACAAAAGTTATTAATTAGTTAAGAATAGAAAATATAAACACAACAGATATGATAATGAAAAAAACTGAAGCTGAGAATCAAGACAGATTGAAATGAATCCAAAATCTGAACCACACAGGCACGCACAAACAGGTGGGAGATTCGTCTCTGAACACAGTACTGTTTTATTCAGCCATCCAAGAAAAACTGAGGCCTGACGCCAATACAATCTGTCGTGTCGGTGCCTGTGTGTCAAAGGCAATACATAACACATCAATCAATAACTCCCGAAACTAACCCAGAGATGGCGTTCGTAGTAAACCAGTAACCAGGTCTTTCTAGAGTACTAACCTTTGCTTGAAACGTGTCAAAATTTTAAGTCGATCGGACCAGAAACAGCTGAGTTATCGAGGTTGGAGTAAAGTCGTTTTGTAGTTTGTTTAAAAAATGGAAAAAAACGAGTTTCGTGTTCTGATAAAACATTGTTTTTTAATGGGTAAAAACACCGTGCAAGCCTGCATGGTTGATGTTTGTTGCAGTATCCATCCCACTTGATACCGGTGAACTATATTTATCTTGAAATAAGATTTTTCCTATGATTAAATGATGAAAATAGTCCTAATGGATCATAGCAGCTTTTCATGGATGCAACGTAGTAACTATCATTTCAGGGTGTGGTCGTTCCAGCAACATATAAAGATATCTTGAAGGCATTATCCAAAAGTATCACTATTTGTATCCCAGTCAATGTCTAAATGATAGCTATTGTAGATTTAGAAATTCTTTTATCTGTCTGTGGTATTACATCTTTTAGTTTTTT
The DNA here is from genome assembly GCA_019974015.1 of Nephila pilipes. Lineage (NCBI taxonomy): Eukaryota > Metazoa > Arthropoda > Arachnida > Araneae > Nephilidae > Nephila > Nephila pilipes. The sequence continues at coordinate 6,231 of BMAW01026855.1, forward strand.
AAAGAGTTTGTAGCCCACTTTTCCATTGGCAGTTTCATTAAATCTTTGATCTCGTGATATAGCATTAACATGTGTTTCAGTTTCAGTACTTAGCAAGAAAAGTCATCCATGTACAGATGTTTATCTATCATTGATGTAGCAATTGAAAATTTGATATAGCAGTTTCATTGCCACTCGTGTTGAAGCGCACAATAAAAAAATGGATGGCAAGTATGCCAAATGGTAACGAGAGAATCTGGTAGAACAGCTATTCTCATCTGTAAAATAAGGTGTGCCAGATGAATTAAATTCTTAACTTGTACTACAGAAATTTAGGTAAATCTCTGTCCTTGCGAGCAGGATCAACTGGTAAAGGAAAGCTCAGTTTTCAAGCTATCACACGTACAGCAAATTCATAAAAGCTTGAAATCTGAGAAGATAAATCAATTCTTCAGGCAGAAGATTTGGGAATCATTTCTAAAGTGTCGTTCAGAGATGCATATCTCTTGACTATGAGATGAAGCATCAAATACAATTCGCCATTTAGTTTCAGTTTGAAGATTAACTGCATGATGAGAAGGTAATGTATTTTGCTTTTCGTTTGATCAGTGGAACAACTTCAACATGTTTTTGTTCAACATAATTCATATACATGATAATAGGCTGTGCTCTCAAAACACAGGATGGAAAGTTTTTGGAAGTGAATGGAATTCGTTTTACATTAACTATGTTTAGGACAAAGGTGTGACAATAGATTTCAACAGAGACACAATTCTTCGATTATCTTCAGAAGCTGAGACCTTTGTGAAATTTTACAAAATTTCTTCATCTTTAGCACTCATTCTTCTTTCTTTGTATGTCTTGTATTCCTATGAGTTTAATTCTCATAAACAACGTACTTGATCATTTAAACAATCATTGGAAAACTTGCATTGTGAAACTGATGAACAGATGTGATGATTCTGTGATTGTAGTATGTGTTCTTGATCCAATACAAGAACTACATCCTAACATTGAAGGCAAATTACAACAGAAAAAGATTCTGACAGCTTACTCAGATTCTTACAAAATAATTTGACAATACTGAATGCCACCAATAGCAGTTCAATAGGCAATGAAGAATTATCAGGTGGATCAGCAAGTCTTATTTTATTCTATGAGCAAAATTGATCTACTTATTTCTAGTGTAGCAGCTGGATGTGTAGTGTACAAGTTGTTGTTTTCAAAAGCTGTGATCAAAATTGATTGCTTACTCCACAATCCTGAAAGTGTCAGAAGAACATACTGACGCTAATTCTGTGTAAAAGAAGATTCAAAAAGCTTTTAAACCCCAAGAGAACTTGAATTTTCGATAACATTGAGTTTGTCAATGAGTTTTGTCACAAAACTTGCTTGGCTACTCCATTCCAAATGCACCGTGTTGAATTTAGTAATGCCTGTAAGCCAGCAACATACAAGCAAGCAGTTTGTAAATGTAAAAATTGTTCTGGCATGTTTATATGATTAACTTCACTATTAGTTGCCAGTAAAGCAAGTGTTACGAGCTGGACAAATGAAACATGATGTTGCTTTTGCATTTAACACATCTTGCAGTGCTTTTATGAGGCAGTTTGGCAATTCTAGGTCCACGGTTGTATATAAAAGCAACGATTAGAACTTTTAAGTTTTTTGAACACGTGTTTTATAATCTGTTGTGCTTCACAATTTGAGGCCAATGCTCTGATGTATAAAAAGCCGAAAAAGGGTGAAATTTTCTTATTTTTGTTTACTACTTGAATCTATATTAAAAATTTTCTAATAAGATTTTAAATGTTATCAGGAAAAAGAGTACCTCTATTCTTGTGCTTCAACTTCTTCAGGCCAAGAATTGCATAGTCTAGTAATATTTCCTTCAGCCAATTTCTCACTGCTTCTAGCATATATAATCCAACGACAACAGATTTCGTAGGAAATGCTCGATAATTTTTATGCTAAAATTCTTCCATATGCTTCAAGTATTTTCGCCAAGAGCATTTATTCCATAGGAGAGGGTCTTGAACTGGTTTCTAATTTCCAAGCAATCTAAATGTGACTGAATTATTCTATCTTTATTACTGTGTATTTATTTCTAACAACTTTTTGTAGTTTCAAGAATACCCATGACATTTTATCGTTTTGCCGCAATACAGCGGAAAATGGGCACCATATTGGAAACAATCGTATTAAGTAAAGATATCTAAGTAAAAAAGTAAAATATTAGACTGAAGTTCATTTATAATCACGTATAAAGTACGAACAAAACAAGCAATCTTGGGTGGATCTTAAATTAGCGTACTTTTATGACTGAGAAAATTCAAATTGGCGATAAATCGCCAATCTGTAAACCCGTTTCTAGCAAAGTTCCAGTAAATGTAAAAATCGTATTTTGTGGTAACCCTACTATGAAGGATCTCGTTTCTATCATTCTGACGATTGATTATTCTAATTCGTATTTATATTATATTATACTATATATATTTTAATTCTTATTTATTTTATATATTATTTATATTACCATATATATTTCAATTTTTATTTCTTTATTTATACTATAATATATTTTATATATGGGTTTGAATTTTAATTCTCAATTATATAATATTATACTTATCTTTAGATTTATTTTAATTGTTATTACTATTATACTATTTTTGATTTGGATTTAATTACCCTAATTAATTTATTATTTTATTATTAATTATTATTTTTATTATATTAAAATATTTATGATAGATTTCTACCCTATATTATCTATATTATATTTCTTCTTAATTCCATGGCAGCGGTACGGCCAGGCATGGGCCTTGCCAGCAGGCATGGCCAGCGGCTGCTACGGCCAGCAGCAGCTGTAGCCGGCGGCGGCGCGAAGCAGCGCGATAAGCGTACGGCCGCCACGCGTATACTCTTCGCGGCAGCAGTGATGCGTAAAATGCAGCAAATGCGATGGCTGCGTTTGCCAGTACGGTATGGCAAAAAATGGCGAAGCGGGCAATGGCAGGCGAACGGCATTTACGGCGGCAAATGCTACCGCGGCCTGATATCCTGACTAAGACTTGAGAATTCCTGCATTTGGTGCCACTTTGGCGCGATTTTTAAAAACGCGCCAAGAAGACATTAAATTAGGAATTTACCGCAATCTTCTTTTCGACAAATTTTTTTACCTCCATTAACTAAAATGACAGATATCTACTTTTTTTTTTTATATACATGTTACTCAAGATTAACAAAGACTTAGGTTACATTGAGCGAATCCGAAAGATTATACATTAGGTCGAATTCAAATATTATATGTTTAACGAATCCTAACAAAGTTTACAAAATTTTAGTAAGCGAAATCTTAAGAACTGTTCATTTAATTCATATAAGAATAATGAAATATAAATTATATATTTATTTCCTTTATTATGTTTGTATTTACTAATACTCGTTGTTATATTATAAAAAAGGTTAAATCAACTTCTTAAGAAATCTTCCTTCAAGACTTGAAGGTACTGTTTTGTAAGAATTTTTTAAATCGCTCTTTAATTCAGGATTATATTATAAATAATTATGATACACTTTTTGAAATTTACTATCATCACAAATATAAAGTTAAGTCAAATTTGTGAAGTTATATCTTGGCTTACTACTAATTGCGCGTTTTGCTGCAACTTTTGCGCGCGCTGGTGTACGGCTGGCGCATAAAGGCAGCGTTTTGCCACGGCTTGCCAGCGGTAATTTTACGCCCGCAAACCACCGACAAATCGTTGCTTTGGATGGACAAGAGTCCGGCACATTTTTTCAATCTGCTCGGCTTCATGGTAAT
>BMAW01026859.1:0-16859 GCA_019974015.1 Nephila pilipes
AATTAATTCTATATTACAGATATCCCATGAAATATTTTAAAAACTAAGTTGTAAAGGAGAATAAATCATTATTTTTCATCAATATTTAAATTTATTAAATGTATTAGTTTAACAATAAGTCATCGAAAAATAAATAATATATTTGTCATTTTGAATCATAATTAGCATTTTATAACACAAATTTTCAACATACGTTTAAGAACATTTTAACCATTGTAAAAACCAATATAAAAATATATATTATAAGATATAAACCTTCTTACGGAATAACATGATCCAGAAATCTAGATTCCTTTGTGCAATAATCGAAATCAGGAATTTTTTCTTCCTTAACAAAAACTTTTAACTCTCTATTTCAGAGCCATTAATCTTGTTTAGGTGTGTGAAACTAAATCAAATACTATCCCATCGACATATGAATCAGAATTACTGTTTCCCTTATTCACGATTCTCAAAGAACATCAAACAGAGACAGGAAGCAATCATTACTTTGCCACTATTTGCATAGCTTTATTAATTCAAATCTTACATTTAATTTATATCAAACTAAACACTCCTTCACGTTATTAAGAATGACAAATTGCAAGCCACGTTTCAAAACTGTAAATATTTATGAAAGTCGATTATTAATAATATTCTATCTTTTGAAGCATAAATAATTAATAAAGTGTCTGAAACACGGCGTTGAAGGAGTGGATTGTGATTATTTGAGGGGTTTTAATTTCAAAAATTCAGTGTCATGTAATATTAATATATATTATGCAACCTGAGTGCTGTTTAGAATTTAAAATTAATATTTGGTTTACGGCAATCCAATAAGTGTTCTGTTTCTATGAAATATTTAATACTTAAAGGGTTAACAGAAAGTACGAAAGAATAAATAGAAAAATACGTGAGTTTAATGAAAAATGATAATGGCTTTTATTTCTAGGTCTTAGCAAGTTTAAAAAGAATTTTATCTCTTTCAAAAAACCAAATTTATCAATACTGTGTAATCTGAGTTATGAAGGATTTTTATGGGTTAGATAAAACACAGATTGTCATGAAAATGCTTCATACTGATGGTATCCTAATTAATTTTCATGAAATATTGCGTCGTAATTAAGAATAAGAGCCTTCGAGAAGCAATAAATAATCAGTCAATAAATGTTTAACCAATTTTATTTTATATAAGAATAATCAGAATCAAATTATTTACTAATGTTTAACATTCACCTAATTGCGTCCTATATTAAAGATAATATTTGAGAATTCATCTTAGCTTTATAAAAGCAAAGAGAAAGATTAAGTAATAAAAATTGGAACCGATTCCAATATACTTAAATTAACAAATTCATATTCAGATAGCATCTCTTAGAAGATCATCCTATACTTGCTAGCATTTATATAGTGTGCTTAGCAATGTTGCAATTTCTATCTCCTCTTATATCTAATGTCTGTAATTCCATTATAATCCTTTTGATTCATTAAAAATCTTATATATCACCTTAAGAAAAAAATTGTGACTTATGTAAATTAGTATGGTATAGTAATGGTGATTTACATAATTCGAGGTTCTTTTATAAGATAAGATCCTCAAATCACATAACATAATAAAATAACTCCAAGGTTAATTAAAAAGTATTAACTGTCCGAATCCTTTAAAAAAGTGGCAAGTGAATTAAGTTTTACTTATGTGAGAAACTGAAGTTATTCAATAAAGTTTCCATATTAATTACTTTTCTTACACATTTGAGAAATACTGTAAGTTAAGAATATGAAAAATTTCATGTTTTAAATTTATTTATTCAAAATTTATTTTTAAACTAATGGGCTATTACCAAAAGAAATTTGTCACTTAGGATGATAAGATCGCTCGAAAAAAATGTAAGCTCTCCTTTTAAATATAAATTAAATGAGACGTATTAAAGTTTAGATAGAAATACATGAAATAAATTTTATCTGAGTTTTAATAAATGTAATAAAAATAATATAACCAATGAATTCAGAAAACGTCAGCATTCTAAGTATAGAAAATTAATCAAGATGTTTATAGTGTCTATTTATATCAGTAGATTACTTGATATTTGAAAATTATGTATTCCAAACATTACCCAATTATTACATCATTTCTCTTTATTCCTTATCATCTCTAAATGTGTTGATTTTTTATTTTAAATAGCTTATTAGTAGCATTTATGTTTGGAATATAAAATATAATTCCTTTATCAAAAGCAAAAAAAATGTTTTAAAAAACACTTTTGGGTGTAAAAATGATTAATTTAACTCTCATAATTAATTATCCCATTACATTTCAAGAAATATATAAGATATTTTTCACTTTCCTCTTTAATATGCAAGGTTAAAACTACAAATTTTTAAAAATGTAAACACATCCGTACACAGTAAATAAGATTTTAATTTCAAGAAATCTGTAAATAAATGAATAAAATACCCTTTCAGTAAACTACTTAAGGAGATATTAGAAAAACAGCAAAATCGTAAAGATCACGAATTGAAAGATTTACTTAATTTACTCTCTTTCATCCAGAATTTCTTAAAATTTAACTCTTTCTTTTTCGAAAAAAAGAATCCGATTTTCAATAAGAAAAAAAATATTACTTTCAAGTGGAAGAGTTTTTACATAAAAGAAACAATAACGATATATAAAAATCAATATGAAAATTCAAATATTACCTAGGAATAATATGATTTTCTTTTGCTCTAAGGGACTAATTTTGCCTGAGCAAATATGATACAATATTATAAACTTATATGTTGTACATAAAATACTTCCATCAATATAAAATAAGTTTAAATAACTTCTCACAGTATCTTATGTGTATACATATGTACACTCTATAACAAAAAAAAACACCAGGAAGGAATTGTCGGATGCAGACAAATATTTGCGGATAGAAAAATTATGTATAGAATTGAAAATGCTTAAAATTTTAGAAAAATTGAATGATTTGTTTCAGAGTTACATAGTTACAAAGAAATGAGCTCAATAAGGTGTTGACCCACATTTAGCCTGGATGCCTGCTGCCACACGAAGTGGCATAGAGTGATAAAGCTCTATGATGGTCTGCAGTATTTCTTGCCGAATTTGCTTCAATTCTCGGGGTAGATCATCAACATTCCCTGGAAGATGCAGTCGCCTTCCTCTGATATCAAAGACATGCTCTATTGGAGTGATATCTGGCTGGGCAGAGAAGTGTTTGACAAGCTGTAAGACCGTTTATAGCAATACGTGCCGTTTGTGGTCTGGCATTATGTTGCTGAAAAATAAGGCCAGGGTACTGCAAAAGGAACGGTAGCAAAATCGGTCTCGGAATATCGTCGAAGTATCGCAGTGCTATAAATGTGCCTCTAATGACGACCAAAGGGATCCGGTTATCAAGGGAAATGGCACACCAGACCATAACTCTTGGTTGAGGATCTGCAAGGCGTGCAATAGAGAAAGCAGGATCGGCAAGCTGCCCTGAGCGTCTCCAGACACGCCTTCCATGATTTTCAGGACACAGTTGGAAGCGGGATTCGTCACTAAAAACTTTATGTCCTTAGTTAGCATCATTCTAACCTGATCAAGCCAAGCACCACTGTAATCTGGCTCGACAGTTTGCAGGCGTGAGTGGTAAGCTGCATAGTTGTCGATACGAGCGTTGAATTTGCTCTATCAGCCGCCAGTGAAGGGTTACGGTGGACACGCGTGTGCGGGTCGCTTGTCTAATGTTTGATAAAAAAAGAATCAGGCGCTTTGACAGCTGATCTGACAATCACTCTGTCATCCCGATCTGCTGCGGGCTAAGGTCGACCGCTACCATCATGACATTGAAATCTGCCATTGTCCATCCAATTCTTTCCAGCTTCTACTAATAGCCGCATCGCTTCGACTCATACGACGAGCGATTCTCTGATTTGCCCAACCTGCCTCTTTCAATCCAATGATACTGCCTTTTTCAAACTCTCACATTCTCTCGTAATGAGCTCGAATCGTGTGGTCAGGTCGTTGAAAGTACGCAAAATCGCAATGAACAGAAAATTTGACCATCACATTGAGATTCACTTCCTTTAAACACCTGATAAGTTCCGATGCACTGTAATTTCCGCTATGAATTCATTGGACATCAAATTTTAATCATTTGTATGTTGGGTTCAAATGTTTTTCATGCGAAATTTCATTACAATCGGGCTACTCCTACTTGGTGCGTCGTGTTTTTTTTTTTTTTTTTGTTATTTAGTATATATATACAGAGAGACATTTTATTTTAGAAATTAATTCGAAAGGAATAAAAGTATAATTTTATGTGAAGTTAATTTAAACTACAATTATAAGTAGTAAGATGTAAGAATTAGTAACAGGTATAATCAGAAACCAATATCCGATTTACAGCTTTGCGAGAGTTATTTATGCATGAAGCAGAGGATTCACTTCGCTTCAGTTCGTGCTTCACTGCACAAGTTCTCGAGAATAAATATACCTTGTAGATGGAGATTCCTCTATCGACCACGGGGGAATGCAACATATGGAGAATAAAAAATTTGGAGTGGAATTATTCTAACTCCAGAATAGATTAAAATGCTCAAATTGAAACAAGGACAAACCATATTTATCGGGACAACTATCTACAGTAGCACGTTCATTTGTTTAGGACTGACATGGTCCCAGATGTTCTGTTTTTCTATGACAACAACAGTCTTTAAGTTACAAATATTGTAAACGAATGATTTTAGTCTGAGGATATCTCACGTATTGAATTTCCAGTATTCTCAACTGACTTGAATCTCATAGAACATGAGTTGGGCATGTTTGGATGAATAGTTGTAGCTTGTCAACCCCATCATACATGTCCTGGTACTTCGGAGAGCATTATTTGCTGAATGGAGAATCTTCTCCAAGATCTGTTCAATAATTTGAAAGTCAGCATGCCTCGGCGAATTACGGACTGCATTTCATCCGTCAGGGATGTATATAAGGAATTAACTATCATACCTACCAAGTAATGCTAAGTTTTGTACCAGATATATATATATATATATATGTATCGTAATTACTCCAGAAAACAAAAATCGCAGTTTTTATGAATAGTACCATATACACGGAATCGGGGTTTTGTTCTTTATCTTATGTTTTATAAATAGGCTTTATGAATAAGTCATTGTTGTTTTGCTTCTGAACCCTTATTTGTTGGAGCTGGAATTATCCTTAATTTATGGACATGAGTGTATATATATATATATATATATATATATATACTCTTAAATGCCTGTAAAACATATCTAAAGCAAAGATTAAAATATAAGGTTAACAAAAATTACAAAAAACATTTCCCTACTACATGTTTTAAATAATAAATTTAAAATAGGAAAAGAAAATCACATTGTGCTAACTTTGAATAGTTAGTAAAACCTTTGTACAAATTTCTTTAAATTAAACATCAGAATTTTAAAATTATATTTATGTATTTTTCCTTTTAAAATATTTACTTAACTTCAGCAGATATTCATATTATTTCATAAAGTGAGAAGGTATTAGATATAAATAATTCATCCAACCTTTCGTATGTCTAAATTTGAGAGAATAGCGAGATATATTTTACATTTATCTCATAAAACGTTTCATAAAATAATTAATTAATTACAAGTATCATATAAACATTTATTTTTTCTATACATTTGAACTAAGTGAGATATTCTTATCTTCATGTGAATTCCGGATAAAAATTATTAAAAACACTCTTCAAATCTTATCGCGAATTTTTTGGCTCGTACTGTTTTTGCTGAATTCCTTAGAACCTACTTGTTACAGTAATACATCAGCAAGAAATATTTGACATCAATATGTTTTCGTATTTAACATCATGTGTGTAGAATTTATTGAACTAACCTAGTTTGTTGAACTGTTTCCAATAGTTACTTATTTTTAAATTCAGAAAGAAAATAAATAAAAAGGAAAATGTTTGTTTTAAATTTGACTTATGTTTTAATATGCTTTTTATTTGAATAGTTTCCTAAAAGTTAACTGGATTAAATGCTTCAGAGCTCATTATTTTACGTCATGAAATTTTAAGTCACCGTTATGCATTACATCGACTCTATTGTGTGTTTGATTCTTATCGAATGTTGTTTCATCCAAAAGAAGGAGAAAATAAAGAAAGAAATCCTGAAATGCGGGTTAGGGAAAAAGAATAAGAAATTCGAATGTTTCAAAAGCCCTTCTCTAAAGTCCAAGGCTCATTTTCACCTTTTTATTTCGGTCTAAATTTAATGTTACGTTGCTGGCTGAGAATAGAGAGCTGTATGCTTGAAAATAACAGACATATGATATAAATATTTGAGGTAAATACCTTCATGTATTACAAAGTCTTATGATTAAGAAATATAATGTTTAGTATATTAGTTAAGATCAAGAGTTTGAAAGTAAGAACAAAAATAATTTGATAATTGTGAAGTATGTTGTGTTTGTGAACCAATATCTTTGTAAATATTTCTTTTTATACTTACTCATGTGGGATCATCACACTGCTGTAAATTAAAAAATTCTTTTAACACACATTATATTATATTTATTAATTATATATTCAAATCTGTACAAGCATTTATTTATTTTTGAGGGATATTCACACCTAGAGTATTAATTACTTAGAACTAGCCAGAGAAAATTCGTAATTTTTTTTGCACTGGTCAACAAAAACTCAGGTTTTTCTCAACTCAACTCTTTCTCAGGTTTTTACGTCCATTTCCCTCGTCTGCATTTTTTTTTGCCTTTTCTCCCATACACGCTGAGCCAAGAGGAAAGACTAACATCAATAAATATTTGTGAAAAATAAATTATATTATCAACTCCCCACACCTGCAGTTGTGTGGGTTTTGCCCTATGGGCGGATGAGGAAAAGAGGCTGTACCGTTTGAAGATAATTTATTATGCTAAGAAAAAATGTGAATTCTGATTTTTAAGTTTAAAATATTTAATGTGACTATGTACAGCTATTTTACAAAATATGTGACAGGAGATACCAAAACATCCGTCTGGACCGGGAACCAAGCAGGGACTCACGCTCTTTGAGGTGAGTCCCTGCTTGGTGCGCTCTTTGAGGTGAGGTGAGCCTGCGCTCTTTGAGGTGAGGGACTCACGCTCGACCTCCAACGGTTTTCTCGTTGGCGAATCCCCGCAATCTTCACAAGCTGCCGAAATAGCCACGATCCCCCTTCTGCTGACATCTCGGGGATCAGGTGTCGCTCGAGCAGTCCAGATGCATGAGTGTCAAAGTTGGTAGTTCGACCAACAAACATTGAAGAAGGCCGAGGAAGTGGATATGCCACAGACGTTACAGGGCTTAACTGCGGTCGTGCTTCGTCCAAGGTGTGCCGTGGGAAATAAGAAAGGTATTCTTCACTCTCCATAGTATCGGTCGTCCTGAAGCTCCACGGCCCCATAGAATGGAGTGCTTGCTATAAAAATGCAATGGGAAAAATAAAAGGAAAATAAAAAAAAAGTAGGAATTGCGGGCGAAGAACGAGATGATTCAAAGTATTAACCTATTATCACCAGTTCCTAGGTTTTCCACTGATGTAGCTTCGGTCCAGATCCCTTGCCTCGCAGCCTTCAGTGGGTCGGATCTTAAATTGACATTTTTATTTCGACCGAAAAATGCCCTAGCAGCTTGCAGCGTCCTGTTTTCTTCCTTCTGGTAATTTAAGGATTTTCTGAGGTTCTTAATCTCCCACCTCTCATTTATGCTTGTTTTTTTCTCGCTTCCTCTTCAATCTTCTTCCTTTGCATAAAGCTTTGTCACATGTGATATTCATCAGTCTTTTTTTTTTTATTATTGCCATCTTTTCTTGCTCTCCAGGATTGTGCATCCGTTCTTGGATTTATTCAGCTTTTCCTTATGTCGGTCCCTCTTCGCAGGGAAGTCCAGTAATTAGTTCCACGTAGAGTAATGTTCTCGTCTTCACAAATTTTCTTGAATTCGTCTATGGTAAACATAATATATCCGTCATTTACTTTTCTCAAATGCATATCGATGAAGTATTATTTTTACGGCTTTCCTAGTAAGCTTTGATTCCCCAGTGTCTTTATTGTTATCGCTAATTGAATTATCTATTTCTGTATAAAGAATTTCATTGCCTATTCTATCTTGATCATTAAAACAATAACAAACACAATAAACACTATTACTGACATAATTATTTATACACAATTTTTTGAATGATTCGTTATTAGCACTGATTGGTTTTAAAAAAAGAACAAGTTTTAAAAGTTCATTATGCACAGTTGAATTATCATTAATTCCTTGAGGAAAACTTCATTAAGCTCATTTTTTTTCACAATCATAGATTTCATTTCAATTTAAAGATATTTTTAAAGGTGGTAGAACATTCGTTTCGAGCACAAATTTACAATACTTTTTTCTTATACATAAGTTTTAGCATTAATTGCATAATTATCAAGAATATTTCCGATTTAAAATTCCCCTAGAGCAGGGATCGGCGACTTGCAGCTCTCGAGCCGCATGTGGCTCTTTTGATATAAAATTGCGGCTCTCCCGTTCCATTCGAAAAAACTATTAATTTATTTTCAAAATCCTTAAAAAAAAGAAAATTTATTTTTAAGTATCTAATTTCTCAATAGCTTCTATTTTCGTAATCATTAATTACATATCGTTACGCTTAACATGACCGTATGCGATAAATTTTAACTATTGTTTTATTCTTAGAGATGAGGCTCCGTGTCCATGTTTATCTTTCAACCAATTGCATATCTTTTCTGTTTCATCCAAACAGCCACCAACTAGAATTTGGACAACATTTCTAGACTCTAGACGTGTTGTCAGTCAGTCATCCTCGAATACCGCGATAGACGTTACATTGCATGTGTGTTAATTTAATCACTTGCGGATTTTGCGTGTCTATTCACTTGTTGTTTCAAGAAGAATACAATTTAGAAACGCATTATCTTCTCAAAGGTATGTAAGCGTATAATATAATAAAATCAGTAACAGGATTGGATTACATATCTCAAGGTCGTGTTAACGAAGTAATAGTGGTAAATAAATTGTTTGCCATTTTAGATAGCTAAGTAAAATTTTAAGAAATAATTTTTTCAGCTTCGCCACCAGCATGACATTTGGTAAAAAAAGAAAAGAACTGAAGAAGAATACCAAGAATTCAATCAGGACTGGACGGAGTGGTTTGTATTCATATGCGACACAGATGGCCACAAAAAACTCGCTCATAATATGAAGTCAAATTTGGAGAGATACTTCACAATAAAACATACCCAATTTGCTGGTAAATATCCAACCGGTGTCGTACGAAAAAAGGTTGTTGAAGAGCTCCCAAAAAAGTCAAGTTCCATGCTAATTAACTGGGTGCAATCTTCAAATAATGTATATCTGGCAAGCTTTGCAGTATCATTAGAAATTGCAAAAAGAGGAAAACGATTCCCAGATGATGAGTACTTCAAAGATTGTCTTATACGTGCATCTCAAGAACTGTTTTGTGATTTTAAAAACAAAGCAGAAATCATGAAAAACATAAGATATTTGCCATTATTTGTTAAAAAGGTATAAGATAGAACTGCTTAAACGTCTTCAAATGTAACACATGCAAGTGGACGACATTCAATTGGCTTCTGCCTTATCACTTGCTATAGACAAGTTTTGCGGCATAAATGACACGGTACAAGTTACCCTTTTCGTCAGGTATATGTAGTCCAAGGTCCAAAGAACTGCTAGGATTGCTGCCGCTCTCAAAGTAAATCGTGCAGAAGATATAGAAACTGCTGTGCAAAAATGCCTGGAATACATTGGAATGTATATAAATAAAATCGTTTCAATAGAAACTGATGGAGCCAGAAGTATGACAGGAATACATAGAGAGGTAATAGAAAAAAAGAAACCATGAAATTCTATAATTTTCACTGCATAATTTATCAAGGAGCGCTTTGTGCCTAAAAGTTTTCGCCCAAAATAGTTGAGGTCATTAATATTTGGTAATTAAGATCATTAACAGCATCTTGGCAAAAACACTCTACCATCGCCAGCTTAAAAATTTCCTTGAAGAAATAGATAGCCAGTATTCTGACCTAATTTTGCACAATAAAGGGCGATGGCTTCCTGAGGTAACGTATAGTAACGATTTGCTTTGTGCTTGAGTGAAATAAAAACATTTCTCAATGAAAAAACATTAAACATCCCGAATTGGAAGAAGATAAATGCCTGCAAAAATTCAACTTTATGGTAGATACCACAATGAAACTAAATGAACTAAATTTAAAACTGCAAGGAAAGGGCAACCCAGGCTGCGCCTTGCTTAAAGAAGTAGTTTGTTTCAAAACAAATTACTTATTTTTTGTTGAAGACATGGAGAGCAGTAAATTTAAGAATCTGAACCGATATCGCAATGAGACCAGTACAACTATTGACACGAATTACTTCAGCATAGCTCTAAAAAACGTGAAGGATGTATTCTCTGAGAGATTCAAGCAATTCAAAACAACCAAAAGTACTCTCGTGTCCATAGTAAGTCCTCTCAACACAAATACAAATGAGAACAGCATTGAGCCATTTGGAATTCATGCTGGGTCGCTTCAAATGTAATTGCTGGATTTAAAAAACAAAGACTTGGGGAGTGGCAAGTTCACAGAACTCAAGAGCAAGTTCAAAGAGTTAGTGGTCCAGAAATGCATGCATATCGTGCAGCACAAACTCACAGCTCTAAAAGAAATTCCGCAATTTGAGGCCCTCATATTCGGCTCATGGAATAGTCTTCCAGAATACTACAGTGAGGTGAAGTTGACATATGGAGTGCTGACGATCTTCGGAAGACATATTTGTGGGACCAAGCGTTCTCTTGCATGAATATAATAAAAAGTAAAGTTGGGAGCCAACTAACAAATAAAAATCTAGAGTCGTGCTTAAGACTTAAGACAACAAGTTATAAGCCAGATTTAAACAAACTTTCAAAAGGCATGCAAAGCCAATGCTCCCATTAATGTAACTATCTATATATTTGTTTTTATATGAATTAATTATTATAATAATTTCTTTTATTCTTGATTTTTTTTTAAAAAAAAATTCCACTTTCTCTGTTTCTTATTATAATATCTTTTATGATTTTCTATACTGCACATATCTAATTTTGTAGTTTTATTGAATAATTAATTTTTTAACATTTTATTTCATTTTTTTATATTATTTACAATAATGTACTTTTATTTTGTTTTCAAAATTTGATTTTAGTCTAATAATCCTTATAGATTTTAATGTATGGTAATTTTACTCAGCAGTTTCTTTTAATTATTTTAAGTCAATTCAAGTTGATTATTTTAATTTGTAAAACATACACTGCAGGCCATTAAAATTATAACACCAGGAAGAAATGATCTGACGAACGTAAATATCACATTAAGGGAAGAAGAGGTTAGAATATGAAAATAATTAGATGACGCAGGAGGGCAAAACAACATCTGAAGCTCTACAGAAAATAAAGTTTTGCAGTGGATTTTTCAATTGGAAAATGCTTTGAAAGGTCAGAATTTGCTCAGAATATCGTATGATGCCATGAATATGAAGAGGAAATGCTTACCAGCAAATGTTTGAATTCGGTAGAGGTAGGATAATTGCCTATCGAAAGTGCAGATTATTGTTCCATGATATCAGCTGTAGCACAGGTAGAAATCCAAGCAATGTCATGCGAATATGGAATCAATGAGTTACTGAACGCCTTGTAGGATCTTTGCGTCCTCCCATGACTAACACTCGAAAGGATAGACATATTGTGAGATAGTCCCTGCAAACTGTACAACCACGTCACTTATCATTAGTCAGGCACTGGGCATGTTTGCAGCACGCCTAGTATCTATGGTGCGGTGGGAAGACGTTTGCAGAAGCGGGACTGTCAGCACGGTGACCAAGACTTCGGCTTCTCTTCACAATTCAGCATAGAGAGAAACGGCAAAAAATGTGCGCTGAATGACGAAGCGGGATACAGGAGCTTAACAACGTCGTCTTTTGAGGTGAATCCCGTTTATGCGTGCAGTATACTGATGGCCATATGCGTAAATGTAGGTTCCGAGGAGAGTGCATGTCGCCTGCTGGCCTTCGATATTGGCATAAGAGCCCTGCAACTGGTGTGATGGTTTGAGCAGCCATTGGGTACATGACTTGCACATGTTTTGTTTGGATCGAAAGTAATTTGAACACAAATCGGTACATTTCTGACATCTTACGTACAGTGGTTGTGCCCCATCTTCGAGGCCTGTAAAAAAAAATCTTTTTTTAAGTTAATGCAAAACGCCATGTACCAACAAGTTAATGCAAGACCACATGTTTCCCGTATTCGGTTTTTTCACTGGCCTGAATGGTCTTCAGATCTTTCACCCATTGAAAACACAGAGCCATGGGATGCTGAGAGACTGGCCTTCCCCCATTTCTTGCTTGCATGGTTGATGATGTCTGGCAAGGACTTGAAGCAGCATGGAAAGAATGCCCCGCTTCTGTCATTCAAGCCCAGTTCGACTCCATGCCTAATTGGGTAAAGGCCGTTTTAGCTACCAGGAGGAGCAGCTAATTCTACTAATTTTGCACCCTTGTAAACCACCAAACTGCATGCAAATATAATCCTTTTGTCTTAATGCCATACTGTTTCCGCTCAAAAAATGTCTTTTTTCCAGGAGTATTTTCACAAAATATCATGGCTGCTTTAGTGAATCTGTTGTTTGAATTTTGAAACAAGATCTTTAGGCATAAATATTTCATTCAAACATAATGCATATACATACAGAGATAGAGAGTGCTTTTCCTTCCTTAAGATTCTTTTTAATCAGCCTTTCTTATATTTTCAAATTAAGAAATTTTGGTTACTAATTCAAATACCATGAGTATTTTTATTTTGAAAATATTTCACGTACAAGTTTCCTAGATGTACACGCATGATATCTTAGGATATTTTTTCATCTATACATTAATCTATGTATCATCTATTAATAGTCCTATATCCCCCTATCATTTTTTCAGAATTTTAGAAATGTGATGCTCTAGTTACTATGGTAGATGACAGAATTATTAAAACATGGAAGGAGCGCAACCATCGTAGAGATGCAGGGAAATTGGAGTAGCACAACTTCTTGATAATATACGAATTTGTGCAGAAAAAACAAATAACACACTTTATACTATTATTTTAAATATTTCAAAAACATGCAGCCAATTAGCGGCCCCAAACTTCCTTGAGTAGATTCTATAAAATGAATGATCTGAAATAAGAAATCAAAACTTTGATGGGCCATTTCTCCAAAAGCAGCGAAGACTCATTATCGTTAGCGAAGATAAAAAAACAACTTGCAACGGAGAATTGTTTCTACAATTGCATTCTTGGCTCGAAGATAATCATATGTTAATTTCAGTATGAAACAAATTGCAATTATTAACGCGAAGTGAATGCTAGTATGTTGATAGGATTTTCAAAACTATCCCTTTACTTAATCATCAGTTGTTATCGATACATGAATTCAAGAACAAAATATTTTTTTCTATTAATTTATGCATTATTGACCCACAGAAGTGTGAAGAAACGCACGTATATCTACTGCAGTATTTGAAAGTAATGGAATGAGCTTTGGTACCGAAAGCAATAACTACAGATTTTGAGAAGGCTATGATGAATGCTTGCAAAACAGTATTTCTTGACTCGTCGCAACTTGGCTTTTTCCCTCGCTTTTAACAATGCATTTTCGGTTTAATTCAAAACAATGCTTTGAAACAACGTCATAAAACAGATACTTTAGTCTGAAATATGCGAATTTTAGCTGCACTTACATTTATGTTCTCTCCTAATGTGACAAACGTTTTTGGACAATTGTGTGAAAATGGTGTTTTTCCTCCAGAATCACAAGGAATTAAAAAAATACTTTGAAGATAATTGGATTGTACGTCCAACCCGAAGACATTTTCGTCGTCCTCTGAAGTATTCACATGAACTATGGAACGTATTCAAGAACTAATAGTTCTATAAGAAGGTGATATTAATTTTTTGAATTACAAGACGCTGCACATCATTCAAACATTTGGAAGTTTAATATTGTTTTTTTTTTAAATAGAACAAATCGAAAGAAAAGAAATGTGCATTGAATAATATATAAGTAATAGTGATCCGGGAAACAAAAAAAAAGAAGTCTCGTAATTGTGATAAACGCATTAAAAGGCTCGTTCATTCATACGATAAGCTGTACGATATTGTTAATTTTTTAAGAGGTATAGTGCATCATATTGTTTCTTATTGATGTACTGTAATGTGACATACGCAACGATAGTACATATATAGCTTGCAGTTTTATAGTTCATAATCTTGGCAATGTATCATAGTACTACAATTTGTCCAGCTTTGATATCCTGCATCTGCTGTGTTATGAAATACTTGTAATTTTTACTAGCTTATTTTTGATTTAACCTACTGTTGAATTATAGTTTCGGTTGTACAATATTGGTTAAAAATGAATTCCATATTATTCTTTTGAAACTTGTAGTTATCTAATCAAATATATAATGTCTCTACTAAATTATTTTATTACACCCTTAAAGGAGGATTCTAAAAGAATAAATAAAAACAACTTGTAAAAATTATTATATGTATGAAGGCTACGTATTGCTGTGACTATCCGACTTAAGAAGGCATCATCTTTCTGTGTTAAAATGTGTCAGGAAGCCCAGAGAATTCGGCCCTGGATGTTTTCGCTGCTCCTTACAAGGATGGATGCAATAAGAAGACGAGCACACGGGTTTTAGAATTTCAGCTTCAGACAAGCTCTCAAGGTCATGAAGAACTGGAAATCTGAGGAAGTTCATGGAAAATATCATATATTGAAAAGTCGATGGCTTAATTGCTTTACATTAGACATCATTGCATTAACTGCCAATTGAACTATCATCAGATATGGATACGTACTGGTTCACATTAACATTTTCACTGAAGGTGTCTCAACCCACCAGAAAGTGAATCATACAGAATGCCCATCTGGTAAATTGCCGACCATAAATTTGTTTGTATTTCGTGTTTAGTATTCCTAGGCTGAGATGGTCAGACCGTATCTCATGTTCAGGAGGTGTGCTCACTTATTTAAACATTCAACCCGGCCAAACAAGGCCGTATAAGTCAAGGATCTGAGATTACTTTTTCGCTGTTAAAGACCAATGAGGAAAATGTAAATGAATTAAAGAAAGCAGCTATTCTGTCAAATGAAAACGAATTTACTGATTTCATTGCAGAAACTAGGTAATATTATAAATTACTAATTTGAACATGTTCGAGACTAACCCAGAGATGTCTTAGCAAACCAGAAAATCTGTGTCTTTCAGGAGTACTAACCTTGCTTGAACCTTCAAATTTTAAGCTTGAATTAAACAGCTGAGTTGACGGATATAAAGTCACTAGTTTATTAAAATGGAAACCGAGTTTCAGTTCTGACAAACATTGTTTTAATTTAAACACCGTGCAAGCGAAATGATTGGAAAATGTTACCTGACTTTTGTCCATCAAAAGCAATGACTGTTTGTAATGGTTAGAGTTTGGGGTGTGGTCACCTCTGATACAAATGACGTGAACGCCTCAGACCTGTGGAAGCCAAGCTACACCCCAGTTTTGAAAGAAGCATGCAAAATTATAATGAAAGATCGCTAAAGTAGCTCCAGAGATTGAGATGACACAGACATGGAAGTTGTATTACTATCCTTCATGAAAATTGAGCATGAAAGTAGTTTTTCAAGGGAAAGGTGATTGTTTTCGATGGAACAAAACAACGAGTCGATGATTCAGAAAGTTGTTTGTCATTTACTCGCAACAGTAAGATTTCTTTATGTCGTTATGCGACCATGACGAAACATGGATATCACACCAGAGTCATGGCAGTCATCTGAGTGGCGCTCATTGGCGAAGCCGTCCTGAAGGTCCGAAAACGAAAGCAGTCAGCTACAAGCCATGCTAGTTTTTGATACAAGTGATTTTCATTGACTACCCTAAAAGTAACTAACAGTGATTATTGAGATGACTTCATGGTGTTTATGAGAAATGCAAAAATGACTGCACATGAAGAGAAAAACTACCAAGGATACAATGCACCCTGCCACAAGCTGAAACAATGGCAATTGAACGAATTAGCTTTGATCTTGCTTCCCACCCCATACTGCCAGGCTAGCCCCCAGCATCACTTGGGCTTTAAGCGATCTTAAAAATGCCCAGAAAAGATTTGCCTAAATGAGGAGGTCATCAATAAACTGAAGTTTATTTTGAAGAGAGGTAATTTTTATAAACATGGTATTGAAAATTGGAAAAGAATGATTGTATCACCAAAATTTGATGCTATAAGTGATGAATAAAAATTTGCAAAAAGACAATGTTAGTCTGACTTATTATCCATAGAAGAATATATGGTATATATATATATTTCAGAATGAACAGAAAAATGATCTTGAGGTTTTGTCATATGACATTTTTCTGATATGAAGAATTATTACTGTACATCAGTGAAAGCGAGTTTGTGTAATGTTCGATTTCTTTGAAAACTTTGTACATATTAAACAGAGAGATTATCATGATCAATGTAATGTAAGAAATTTTGTTTCTGGTTTTAAATATTCAGAAATATTAGGCTCCTACATACACTTTAGAAGCAAGTTATAGTTCAGTGATAATCATTTACTAGAATTTATGAATAATCAAATCTGTAAGGGTCCTTAGAATATATATATATATATATACCAGAAAATTTAAGTACTGTAATTTCATCGTCGCTATTGATTTGCTGTAATTTGTAAGCCAGAGCAATTTATTGTTTATTTATAGCCTACACTTATTGAATTATATTTATTGCCATGTAA
>BMAW01026865.1:0-10678 GCA_019974015.1 Nephila pilipes
ATTTTAAAATAAGCTTGACCTTCGTTATTAAATAAGTATTTTTATTTAAAGTTTCTATTCATGTAGAGGGGAAAAAAAGATTGAAAATGAAATCTATTAATAAACTCAGAACAATCAGACGAGAATGCGGTATAAACGCCAAACGGGAAGAATTACTTTGTTCGATCCTCCTCGCCTTGCTCTCCCTTAGCCTTTCGTGTCAAATCATAATGATACCCCTTTCCAATATGATGATAAAAAATTAATTCTCCAAGTAAGGATAAATTCCAATTATTACCACCCACAATATTTATCAAAAATGCCATCATTTCATTGTGTTACTATGGATATTTTAAAGCCCTTTCAATGAAAAAAATATTTTCTATTAAATAAATAACCGACTTAGATGCAGTATACATCCATACGTCAAGTCGGGTGACTTTTGTTTTGGTTTCAGTTTATGTTTGTGATATAAAGTATTACAATGACTTTGAAAAACATTATTACGAAAAAACAAAATAATATTAACACAGGCGTATACTAGTTACATCTCTTCCGATGAAGCTGAGTAATTAAATGTTTATTTCTAAGTAAACATTTAAAAATATGTTATAGAAATATTGTCACATAGTTGACTAATGTATTCACTGCTCTATTGGATAGGAGTACTTAAGTGATAGAATATACTAATCTGAGAAATGCATAGTAAGACGATCCAAGAGAAAGAATTTTACCCAATAGGCATCCTTAAGGAGTTTCTAAATGTAATCACATTATGACTTTCTAAATTTAATTACAAATAAGATTTTCGAAGTTCGTAAATACTGTTGAAGCCGAAAACATTTTGCGGTATCTAAAATTTGAATCTCATGCATATGATCTGCCTCAGCTTTAAAATTATCAAAGTTACGCGCTCTACACAATGTAAAACACGTTTCAGGGACTGGCAAGTATTAGCGAGCAAGGCCAACGTCTTCTTTGATTTGGTTTTATTAACATCGCGCTAGAAGCAACATGAGAGCTATTGGAGACTGACCGTGTAATTTTGAATCTCGGCCAGGTGACGAGGTCAACTCCTGAACTGGCACCTCCCTCTCCTAACATCCACGGGAGGACTTTGGACATTGACAGATTTAACGTGCATCAGCCCCGGCAACACGGCGGGTCTTTAGTGACATCAAGACTCGAATCCATGACTCGATGAAAATCATAGGCCATGAGTCCGCTACCATTACCACAAGGTTACCGCGGCCACGCGATCTTCTATTATCATTTATATTCAATCATAATGTTAATTACGTGTGCTGTATGAATAATAAACGGGGAAGCCAAGAGATAGTTGTAACAGATGCAAGTTGTAATACGCACGTTTCGTAAAGGTTTTAAAAATTATTGATGAGAATTTTTACAAACGTGATTCTTGTGATAAGCTCTGTAACGTAAGAAGAGTTCATTCCTCGCCGAAAAAGGAAGAAGCTACGTGCGCGTACCTCGAGCTAGTTAATGGATAAAAGAAACATTTGTAGATCTTGATTAAAGGTAAATTAACTTATCTTTTTAAAAATGTTTTATCTCTTTATTGTAAATTGGTATTAAGTTTTAAAAGGATTCTTTTCTTTTTTTACTAATTGCAATATGTTTTTATAAATCGACAAACATATTCTTTACCCTAGAAAGGATCAAGTTGTAACAAAGTCTCGGGGTAAGTTGTAATATGTTACAACTTGCTCGTTGCTGAGAAATTTTCTCACTCAAGACCACTCCCTATTCAACTGGAAAGTTATGTACAAAGTTAGATATTTAATTTGAACATACCATCCAATTTTAGGTGGCCTGCTTCTTTGTCTCTGAGCACCTCTTCGAAACGCCGATATATCCTGCATTCAGAAAGAGAGCAACCCACTGTAACAACTTTGTAAAAAAGGCACCAATGTACCCGTAGAAAGGTATTTTCCCTTATGAATAAGTAGTGGACGAGCAAAGAAAAGCAATTACAAATCACAGGTCTTAAATCTGTGTTAATTACCAAAATTAATCTAAGAAATCCTGCATAAATTTCATTGTTATTTGAAATAACACCAAATATACAAATCATTAAAGCAAATTTATTTTTCGGAAAAATGTTGGAATATATAATTTTTTTTCCAAGTGTACAATTCCTATTCTTATGAGTAATAAATGGCCGCGGTAGCCTAGTATTCATGGCTTCGAATTCGTGGCCGGCGGTTTTCGTTCTGTCGCGGGTTCGATCCTTGGCTGCTAAAGACCCGCCGTGTAGCCGTGGTTGATGCACGTTAAATCTGTCGTGGCTCAAAGTCCTGCCGTTGATGTGGTGTGGAAGTTAGGAGAGGGGGTGCAAGCTCAGGTGTCGTCCTCGTCACTTGACCGAGGTACAAAATTACGAGTTCCGTCGCCAATACCCCTCGTGTAGCTTCTAATGGGACGTTAATATTATACTAAACTAATGAATAATAAATAAACACATTGAAGAAATAGAAATTTCCTTCAGCACACATACTTTACTTAAAAATTGGTAAAAATTCTTCTAAGATGAAACTTTTACCTCGGAAACAGTATAACGGCGGCCGAAGGAAAAGAAAATCTGCCATCCTAACTAACATACGTAACAAAAACGTTGAAAAAAGAATATGAAGATTTTTGCACGATAAAAAAGGAGGTAAAAAAAAAAAAGAACACAAGAAAAGGGAAAGTGTAAGGAAATTGTTAAAAAAAATAAATAACTGCGAAGAACTCTGTCAATGTTTAGTTTGCACGATGTACGTACTCGATAAATATGTGATAGGAAACAATCTAACATTAGCTAACGTTTTGTGCCATTCTAATGAAGATTGGCTGTTATGTTGATCGATTACATAGTTTTATATACTGTAAGCTACTTGATATCATTTATAATTATAACATAAAGTAATAGTCTTTTATACATTAACAAATAAAAGAATAATGGAAAAAATTGTTTTAAGTATTGTTTTTTTTTAATGTTACTTTTCGTTCTACATCTGTCACAATTTGCCCAAGACCTGAAGAAAGTCTTAACAGCCGACTAGTTTCGAAAAAAATATTTCTAGTGCAAAAATGAACAAAATTGTAGAGTTTTTGTGTGTATGTTTGTGATTATGTAATGATTAAATTGATATGCTATAAAAAGAAGAAATAAAATTCATGAAATCGTAAGTACATTATAAACATAAAAAAATTCCAAAAACTCTTTCAACGTGCTTCTAGATTTCCTATTTAAAAGTTATAACAACACTGTGGCAAAATTGAAATCTTTAGTAGTATCGCTTGAATTACTAGGTTGAAATATTGGCATATAAAAAATAGTCGGGAACAAAAACGAATAAATAAATAAAATACGAATCCCTTTCTTGCTTTCTAAATAACTGTAACGTGTATGAATAGACTTTATATATAAGAATAGAAAATCATTGTGTATTCTAAAACAGCGCCGTAAATGAGTTTCAATTAAAATTAACATTTGTAATAGTGGCATAATTTAATTTTATTTAATGAAATTATTTTAAATGTTATTAATTTGATGACTAAAACTATAACAATAATTTAATTAATAGTATATTTTTAATATATTTTGAAGAAAATAATAAGTTAAAAGCCTTTCTTATAACTTATATTTTATTTAAATCAGTTTTTCACGAAGAACTGGTGTAATAAATCTGTAGAAGAAAAAGATTTCCTTTGTGGAAAATTAATAAAGAATATAATAAAAACAACAGGAATATTATTAATTTGAATCAAAATGGAAGTTTTAAAATATTTTGACATTAAATTTTTTTTTTCATTTCGAAAGATTTTTTTAAAGAAGAATAAATTAAATTCTTGAACTATGGAGAAAAGAATGAAAATTATTTTTATTACATAAAATGTTATGTTATCTTATTGACAGATTACCAGTTTTCTCTGCGGAATGAATCAATTGAGAATTGATTACGCACATATGGTAAACCTTTGTGATTATATTTACATTTTAAGGTTATCCAATTGGAGTTTATAGCACACAATTTGCACCTAAACAGTTGTAACACGTGTAAACTTCTATTAACTTTTATATACTTAAACTTTTTGAACATCTCAGACAAAATTATTTTTTTTTACTTATAACTTAATTTTACTTATCCTTCTATCACACTTTTCCTTAATATTAAACTTTTTCCTTTACTGATAACTTCTTCTGCCACTTCTGATTTCTTACAAACTCTCATTCCTTACTTTTCTTAATAACAACTTTTTAAGTAACAGTGCCCTGATTGCTATTAACTTTAGCTTACTTAGTTATTAACTTAGCTTACTTTCACACTTATCTTTAAACTTCTTATGAGATCAGAATACACATTTGTGAAGCAATAACAGCAGTAGTTCCTTTATTCGTTCAAATTTCTTCGCGTTACCTTGGTGATCAGTGAAGGTTACTCTTTTAGCATTTCAATCACCACGCGATCACCAAACTTTCGAGTGTCAACTTGCTTACTTACACACTGAGATTTTATTTTTAGAGGCTAATATGTTCCGCTCGGAATCTGGTTCTGATCTGAGGGGGGGTTGTGTCAGTGACATCTCACACTCGCCCCTTTACAAAAACGCCCTCTGCAGGTGGTCTTAAACACTGGTGATAATACACGTAAATATGAACTTTTAAATGTGTTTAGTTTAATTAAGGTTTATTTATAGTTAAAGTTATAAATAATGTTTACACGGTATTTAATCTGTCGATAAAATCAATCTGTAATAGATCTTTCTGTCTAAGAGACAAGAAATGCATATTTCCCCCCTCTCTCTCAGCTTAAATTTGAATTACTTTAACACAAAAATGTTCCATAATCTATTTTTTTAATGAAAATTTTAACGAATCTTTAATTATTAACATTTTCTAATGAAAATTCATATTTTTTATTTCATTCATTTCTATTGAAATTCAATTTTCTGTTATAAACATCTTAAGAAACAACTGAATAATTACACATTTATTTATTACTTCAATAATCCTATTGGTCATCTTTTTTTTTTTTTTTTGCTAAAAGGAAAAAAAAGTTATGCAATTATAAAGCTCCTGTTGATTTGTAGGCTTTGGAATTTTTCTCCTTGATTTTAAGAATCAAGAGAGTAGAAATCTACTTGTTGCCATAGTAACAAATTTAAATTGATTTTTCAAGGCTTTAGATGTTCATGCCTGCGGGAAGAAAACGATTTCATTAAGAAGACATTTACATTTGAACATATATAAATGCATGGTACTTCTTCACTTCTCTTTAAATATTTTCTACTGGTATAAAAATGTTACGAACGAGAAAATGAATATTTAACAAATTACTTTCTGAAAATTAGCATATCAAACGCTGGAAAATCAGGTGAGGAAGAAAATTGATTTTATGATTTATTCTTTCAATAAAAATATTTTGTAAAAGAATATAACTAATTGAAAAAGGATACGAAATAATAAAAACCGAGTCCCTTTTTGCAGTAAGTTCCAATGCGCATTTCTTTTTTTGTGTAGTAGGTATGTGAAAATGAATTAATTCATGAATATAAATATTTTTCTCTTAATCCACTTCTTTGATTTTTTTGTAATGGGAAAAACATTTAATAAATTACAATTAATACACTGGTTATCATAAATTAAGGAAAAATCACAAAAATAGCGATAACTCTTTCAAAAGTAAGCCAAACCGTGCAAAATTTGCATATGTTGTCCACTAAGAGTAGCTGAGTAAAATTGCAATATGCAAATTAGTGACGCTGCACTCGGCTTACGTCATCTGCCTGGAGCATAAAAGTCCAAGTTTGAGAGAAAGCACACAAATTTTACTGTGATTGCGACATTGAAAATCTGAGATAGCCAATTCGTAATAATGACCTCTAGGCATCATTTGCCTGAAGAACTACGATGGAGAGTCATCGGGAGACTAGAGGCAGGGCAGAGTCAATCAGAAGTGGCCAGATGGCTAAATGTGAGTCCATCTGTGGTTCATAGACTTTGGAGGCAATTTCAAACCACAGATTCGGCATCTAGGAGGTTCAGTCAAGGACGGCCAACTGTTACGACCAGTGCCGATGACCGATATTTGACATTAAGTGCACGCAGGAATAGAACCGCTACTCTGACACATCTTAGATCCTCTCTTGCTGCAGCCACCGGAAGGTTGGTGTCAACGTCAACTGTGCGCAGAAGGCTCCACGAAGGTGGTCTGTATGCGAGACGACCAGCCATTTGCGTGCCGCTCACATCACGCCATAGGAGAGACCGTTTGCAGTGGGCCCGACAACATGTCCACTGGACGTCAGATCAATGGAGGCCTGTTCTCTTTACGGATGAGTCCAGGTTTAGTCTAGAAAGTGACAGTAGACGTTATTTGATATGGAGAGAACCTGGGACCCGTTATCATCCATCAAACATCCGTGAAAGAGATGCATACGGAAGAGGCAGTGTCTGTGTTTGGGGAGGCATATCCTTAGGAGGGCGCACAGACCTCCATGTCTTTCCAAGGGGAACCGTGAATGCTCAGGTGTATCGAGACAACATCCTTGATGCTTATGTGCGCCCATATGCCGGGGCGATTGGTGATTGCTTCCTGTTACAGGACGATAATGCAAGACCACACAGAGCTCGCATTGTTGATGATTATCTTCAACAGGAAACAATTACGCGCATGGAGTGGCCAGCTCGATCCCCGGACTTGAATCCTATCGAGCACGTTTGGGATGCTCTAGGGAGGCGTGTATCTGCCATAAATCCGCCCCCTCAGACCCTTGCCGCGCTTGCATCTGCTTTACAAGAGCAATGGCTCCCACTTCCTATTGAACTGATAGACCGCATAATTGAAAGCATCACACATCGCTGTTTGTGCTGTATTGCTTCTAGAGGCAATCATATTCCATATTAAAGGTACTTTTTCTATTGCAAACCGATACTTCCAATTTGTTTATTTTATACATGTGCTAATTTCTATACTACTATTAATGTCTGATAATTTCTTTTTATGTTGTTTAATACCTTACTATGTGTTGTATATTGTGGGTAAGTTTCATAAAATTCCATGTGTAATTTCTTGAGTTATCGCGATTTTTGTGAATTTTCCTTAATTTATGATAACCAGTGTATTTGGGATGTATGTAAAAATAACTTGAATTTTAATGGCAAAAAATATATTATCTCTTGTTAAAGTTCCCATCTATTAACTGTTTTGATTTCGTGTATGTAGTGTTATTGCTATGGAGTTTTTACTACCATTCTCAAATCTATATTATTTCATTCATTTGAATGCAAAAAAGTGATCCGAAAGAGCAAAAAATTCTGAATGTTTCTGAGGAATCATATTTTCTCCTCTATTTTTCAAAATATTTTAGAAATAATTTTTAAAGACCGGAAACCCGCAAATGAATCCTTAAAATAGGAGTAAAAATATTTTTAAAAATCGGTAGGAAAATGTAATTCTGCAAAAACCTTTATTATCTTTTGTTCTTTCGGGTGTACTTTTTTGCATTGAAATGTGTAAAATAGTTAAAATTTGAAGACGGTTGTAGAAATTTCATGAGATATTAACATTACGTTCAGGAAATCAAAATGACCGGTAGACGCGATCCTTAACATAAAACGGAAATATCACGGAAGAGGATTTTCTAAAATGTATATTGCGTGCTATATATCTGTGATTTTAACAAAATGAAATACATAAATTTATGAGATCGTTTTAAATTTTAATTCTTACTTAACATTCATAACTTGATACACAGTTTGATAGAAGCTATTGATCGCTAAAATAAGAATTATTTAATTTATTATATCAATCCTCTATTTTCTTTATTTATAAATCCGTTTCCTTTTGGTACTTTCTGTAAACAAATTTTCATTAAAAATAAAACAGTTGCAGAAATAAAATTCACTTATTTTATTGTCAAAAGTCCATGGCACATTTTAGAATTTAATATCAAATAAACTTTCAGGCATACGACAATGCGGCTTGAATCACAATGCTTTTTACGCTGAAAACTTTTGTTTCAGTCAATAACGAAAACCTTAATGTCACCCATAGATAGCGCTGCATAACCTTGAATGTAGTTGATATACGTGTTTCATTTGAAAATATTAGTTGTGTCGTTCATTTGATCAATTGACTTACTGGATTAGGAGGGCGCATACATTGTAATAAGGTAGTTGAAGTTGTAAGAAATGATGTGTATTTGCATAAGTGTTGCGCATTTCTTTCCACAAAGTGAATGAGCTACATTTTTGATGATGAGTTTTATTTTTTCTGTACCATTTTTTACTTTTTTTTCTAGTCATTTAAAGTATGAAATTCGAAGCTATTTCTTACACATACAAAATTTTTCGTCGTGAGAAACAATTAAGTCTGAATCACTCTCTCAGAAGTTGATTAGTTGATTTTTCATATTAAATTTTGAAATGTATTAGAAAGTTTTGGTCCATCTTGTACATACCAACCAATATGCTTGATTTTTCAGTCACAGTACATTTGATAATAATAAACTCACGCTGATCACAGGAAAAGCATTGGAATAAATATAATACGAAGAAGACCATAATTTTCCTAATAGGTTATGCCGAATAACGTAATACTCTTTAATATATAACGACTCCCTCTTTCATATTGACAATAGTCGGAATATTTTTTTTTTCGTTATATACTTCTTATCGCGTGATCACATATTACTTGATTAAACACATAAAATTTTCAAATACAACTATTATCAGTACATGAGTCATATTTTTAATGGATTTTCTTCTATTCTCATAGTACGTCTGGGTCAAAATTTTAAAAGCTTTTTTCTCTCATTTTAAAGCTAACAATTGAGTTGAAAGTTTCTACACACGATTGTTTTGGATGATAATACGATAATTTAATTTTGTTAATAAAAAATAATTTATTAAAATTAATTATTTAAAGAACTGAATTTTACTCACATTTTCTCGCCGAGTCCCCAAATTGTCGTCATATCCATCACCTAGCCGAAAGGGTCATTACTTACACTCTCTTTTGTTGATTGTTATTTTGTAGAAAAATTAATAAAAAATAAATTTTAAATTTATTGAAATAAGAAATAAAAAATAAGAAATGCGTTGAATGAAATGGCACGCATGAGAAATAACAACAATTAAGCATCATAAAACAATCTGCGAGTAGTTTCCTAACATTAATTGACTCAGATCGCACTCTAACAAATGGGTATATAACAAACGGATATGTAACTTACAAACGGACATCGCAAATGGGAAACGTAGCCCACTCACATTTTGTATTTGGTTTTAAAATGTATCTTCAATTTTTAATGCATTTTGAATTCTTTTACCTCTTTTGTAAGTCAATGTTCGTTCACTTTACAATGCTTAGTTGAGCTAAAACAATTTACACGTATTTATTTCAGATGATAAATTTAATAAATGTCAAATTATAAAATAAATTATTATAACTAATTACTGAATAAATTCAATCTGACTCAACGTTTCCTTTTGCTCTTGAAATTTAAGGTTTAAAAAATTATGTTACGCAAAGGGTGAAGTTTGAAAGAAACCCATGTTCAAAAAACTCGTTTTTTAAATGTGCATTTTATATTTAGTTGAAATTTTAAAATAATACAATAAACAGTTTCTAATATAAATTATTATCGATACTCAAAAATTGGAAAAAAAAATGTCAGAATAAATGTTTTTTAAATGTGCATATTCAGTTTAATGATGCCATGAAGAGTTTCAGCCTAAGGTACTACTTCCATTAATGACAAACATATTACGTCACCTGACATTATAACACATGTGGTCATTTGTAATTTTTTAGAGGTTAATTCAGTTATTTTTCAACAGCGGTTGCGAGACATATCTTTTGAGATAATTGATAGTTATTTTATTGTACTTTTTCTTTAAACCTAATTTTTATTATTAACATACTTGTATTTCCTCTTTTAAGTTGTTGATCATATCCCACAAAACAATAAATAAATCAATCAAGTTGCTGATACTTTTTAATGTTAACTTTAATTGAACAAGTGATTGGTGACATTTTACATTATTTGTTAAAAAGGAATAATACACACACTTTAACTTTCTGGAATTACATAAAATTTATGCAAAAATAGTAAAAATTTAATTTAAAGTTATAATAAATAACTTAAAATCAAAGCTGATAAATTTCTGTAAATAAATGTAGGTAATAATATACACTTGAAACATGAGATGTGTATAATAAATAACCAAACTCAACAAAATCAGCAAGTAAACAACTATTATTAAAAATTTCTCAAAATTTAAAAAAAAAATTGAAATTTAGAACTAAAAATACAGTAGAAAAATTTGAATATCTGAAATATTTATTATATTCCCCAAAAATATATAGATGGAAGAAATTGAATTTTATTACATATAAATTTTGTATCATAATTTGTTATACTACTTTTACTTTTATACTTTCATAACAATGAATCATTCACAAAAAATCATTACATCGTTTTTTCCTAAAATCCCATGATAAATCGTTGCTCGCACAAAAGCAGAATTTTAGTTTCACCTCGTAAACCTTGAATCATACGAAATTATTAATAAACGCCAATTGTCAGCGAAATTGAATTGTCAATACGAATTGTCAGCGCCAAATGACGCATACTTTATACTTCCATTTTTAGGTAAAATCTTTTAAGTTTAACTTAAATATTACTA
>BMAW01026870.1:2416-15093 GCA_019974015.1 Nephila pilipes
ATATATATATATATATATATATATATATATATATATATATATATCAGGGATAATGAAAATAGAAGAATCAAATTATTTATTTTCATTTCTGAAAAAATGTGAGTAATTAAATTAAGACATTGGGTTTTTCAATATTTACTCTATACTAACCTCAAGGACTTTTTTCGATTTGAACTGTGCATGAAATTATAACTCTTTGCCTACCAAAATGAAACGTGATAAGATAAATTGGATGAAGGTAGAATTGAAGTGAAGTTATTTAAATAAAGTTCTATATAAATTATTCGGCAAAAACTGAAAATGAAGGGAGATATGAAAGATGAAATGAAGGATATGCATTTATTGAGATTGAAATTCTTTCGTTGATGGATTGATTGATTTTAGTGATGTCGCACAGAGAAGCTACACTGGGGCTATTGGTGACAGACCTTATAATTTTAAACCTCGGTCAAGTGAGGAGGGTGACACATGAGTTGGCACCTCCCTTTCATAACGTCCACACCACTTGAACGAGACAACTTCGGGCCTGAACAGATATAGCGTTAATCAGCACCTGCCTAGTCGGCAAGTCTTTGTGGTAACAAGGATCGAACCCATTACTCGACAAGAATCGCCATCCGTGACCAATACCATTAGGCTACAGTGGCCATGAAATTTTTCTGTTAGTACTGTGAATCGAAGGAAACTTCACTTAAAGTATGAAGCAATGTAGTTACGATCAAAGTGGGTTGGGAAATTAAGGACAAGAGGGTTGGTAAGCAAGATTCCATATTTAAATCATAAAATACGATTGGGAGTCAGTTGGAGATTCTAGAGAGAGCTACCTTAGCTAGTCTCCAGTGACAATAAATAAAGAATCTGTTTTATTATTCTTCGGTGTCTTCAATTCTAGATCAGTAGTAATTTGATTTGCATATTAGATTCAGATATGAACCAAGAACCCACTTATGACGGACAAACACCACAAAATGAATAAAGATAAGAAAATCATATTACTTAAAATATTCGATTAAATAATTTTCAAGTAATAAATATACATGATTAAACAATCTCTGATCTGTTGAACATGAATTTCAATATAACTTGTTAAGATTCGTTAAACATATAATATTTAAGATTCGTTAAATGTACAATGTTTTGGATTCGCTCAATGTACTTCCTAAATCTTTATGTTAATCTTGAGTGGCAACTGTATATAAAAATGTAGATGTCTGTCATGTTTAGTTGATGGAATAAAAAGAATTCATATTGAAACAATCGTATTAAGTAAAGATATCTAAGTAAAAGTAAAATATTAGACTGAACTATTTATAATCACGTATAAAGTACGAACGTAAAAAAACAAGCAATCTTCTTCGGACAAATTCTTTTTATTCCATCAACTAAACATGACAGACATCTACATTTTTATATACAGTTGCCACTCAAGATTAACATACAGATTTAGGAAGTACATTGAGCGAATCCGAAAGATTATACATTTAACGAATCTTAAATATATATGTTTAACGAATCCTAACATAACTTGCAATATTTTTGTACATACTTTCAGACAGATTAAGTGGCTAGTTATTATTCACACCAATGGCATTATTCCCACAGCACGACATTTCTACAGTAACATTAGGACATGAAACCGCGGCTCGACGGAAACTATGCCGTCTATGATTTCGCGATAAAGATCTTTTGGGTATCGGGGCCGCATTTTTATTTTCAACATAAAACATTTTAATTGCTAAATGGTCTGTTAGTTTTAATTTGTTCATTTAAAAAAGGAAATGTATTAATTTTAAAAGGAAAATCTTTGTTTTCTAATTCTTAGCTTTATCATTATAACTGATCGTAAATTAACATTTCAAATGTTTTTATGTATATTAAGGAATTAATTACTTTCATAGAGCACATCCGGAATATTTACTAAACATCATTGCTCCTCTAAGAGTTATAGATAACTCTTTTTTTTACCATTGAAAACTTTTGTATTGGCAGAATTTGTTGTTGAGTCTATTAAATCAAGCATTCGTTTGATCTTAAATACAACCGATAGAAGAAGGTACAATTCTTTACAGACATTTTGCAGAATAAATTACTGAGAAACAGCAACTGCACTCTTTAAACTAAAAAAAAATGTATTCATAATGAAAGCAATTGAATAAAACAATTAAGAAATTACGTTTCCTTTGCATTGTGTTTTGGATGAATTTAATTTTTATGTCTCTAACTTTGTAAAATAGAAAGACAAAATAAAACACATTTATTCAAATTTAGTTTCTGGATTTCCGAAACTTTACCAATTCTTTATTTTCGCAAATCATACAAGCTTCTACTTTTCGAAATTTACAAAGAACATTTTTTCTTCTTTATTCTAAGTACCAAGTTGATTAACTCAGAAGTCTTATAAGAACCCCCAAAATTCTAGTTTTATTGTTCTTTTTTTTTACAAAAAAAAAATAAATAAATAAATTGCTTCGATACTCAAACACATCGCATTCTCCAAACGCTGGTTGTAGAAAACTATCCTTTAAAAACAAAGAATCCTCAACAGAACCACATCTACTGATATTCCTACTCTATCCTAAATAACAAATTCCTTTTCTTAAATCTGTTTTGAAAAAAAAGGAAAAAGAAATGACACAATCCTCAGGTTTATTTTGTTATTGTTGTTTTAACTTTCAAACTGCCTGTCAGAAAATGCGTGATTAATTGCTCCCGTCTAAACAGGTAAAAACCCCGACCTCAAGTAGGAGGGGCGGACGTAAAAAAATGTACATCGAAAAATGTCTCGAGACAAAACCGAGAGACTTTTCTTCTTCTTCACCCCTCTGTGACACATGCGATAAATATTAACAATGATCCGAGGAAGAAAAGGCGTTTAAAAGAGAGTGATGAGAAAAAAGTTCAATTTAAAGAAGAATTCTTAGGTATAGCCTACTATTTTATTATTTTATTGCTTTTTCACCTTTGATGAATGTAAGAAATTGACACATGACAACACTTTCAGAAAAGAAAACTTGGTTTCACACCTGCTGAAGAAAAGAATTCTCCATGTAGTGTTAATGTCCCCCCCCCCGGTATCACCCATTATTACCTCCCTCTGCCATTATTAGTTATTATATAGTAATTAATCAGCAATCCAAAAAAATAAAAACTCATACAGTGATGGAAAGAAATTATATTTAAACATTTATATAATTAATCTACAATAAATCACTAACCTACTCTAGCTATGTAAAATATCACTATAAGCGTCAGATCTAACGTTTAATGTAATGACTCAGGTAGCCTAGTGGTCATCGTCGCGGACTCACTTCAGGCATTGTTTTATTCGAGCCGTTATTTCGAGACCCGTTGCCGCTAAAGATCCGTTGTGTAGCGGAGATGATGGATTCGTCCAGGTCTCTAGTCCTCCCATTGGAGAAGTTTGGAAGTTTGAAGAGGAAGGTTCCAGATCAGGAAGTGTCCTCGTCACTTGATTGAAGTTCAAAATTATGACGTCCATCAACAATAGCCTTCGTGAATCCTTGATTCCATGCAAATGACTACTAAAGCTCTTTACTCTCTGCAGGTCTGATACAAATGCTGGCCGTGGTAGCCTAGTGATTCATGGCCGGCGGTTTTCGTTCAGTGGCGGGTTCGATCCTTGTTTACCAAAGACCCGCCATGTAGCCGGGGCTGATGCACGTTAAATCTGTTCGGGGTCCAAAGTCCTCCCGTTGGCGTGGTGTGGATGTTAGGAGAGGGGGTGCCAGCTCAGGTGTCGTCCTCGTCACTTAACCGAGGCTCAAAATTACGAGGTCAGTCACCAATAGCCCTCGTGTTGATTCTAGTGCGACGTTAATAAAACCTAAAAAAAAAACTGATACAGATGCTTCATATTGCTCTTTAACTTTGCTAATAAACAAACTTAAAACTCATCAACTCACGCATTAAACACTTCTCTACTTACATATGCATCTACTCAATTCATCTCCTTGCATTTCAATAATTCTAATCTAATTTACATAATTCAGGCTTCCACTAATTAAGAGAGATTTTACATTCAAAAAATTCATTTAAAATCCCCAAAGTGATAAATACTCCTTAGAGTCATCGTTATTTACTTTTTTTAACTTACGTGGTGCGTTGATGATAAATTGTTTTCTTTTTTATTGATTTCTTTCTATCATCTCCCTTAACAGCAACACTAGGGCTGTGGACCACAGTTTCAAGCCACTATCAAATAAGGAAGAAAACACTTGAGGTAGCATTTCAATATCCAAACTTCCACACTGAGTTAATTTTACTTATAGTCGTGACACATTTGACATACGTCATTCTTCCACGGGAGTGATTTAGTGGAATCAGAGATCGAATGCTCAGCCTAGACCACTCGGATACTCCGCCGCTTAGAGGGAGATAGATAGAAACGTGCTAAATTCTTGTGGGGAAAATTGGATAAATCTTCAGTGCATCATGTATCGAAAGAATCTGGTTCATAAATAATTTATATAGTTTAAAGAAAGTTTCAAACGTGTTTTTTTCTGTTATTTCTTTATGTATACTGGCGGTGAAATCGTAGCACCATTTTTAAAACGTTTTTCTGAATTTCACTTGGTGTGTGTGTGTGTGTGTCATCAAATTTTCGATCGTTAATTTAACCAACTTCCCATCAAGCTAGAGCTTTGAAATTTTGGGAATCGTTCGTACTCGCCTAACAATGCAATATTCAGACGTTTGCGACAAGCTTTAACTCATATTTTCTTTAA
The DNA here is from genome assembly GCA_019974015.1 of Nephila pilipes. Lineage (NCBI taxonomy): Eukaryota > Metazoa > Arthropoda > Arachnida > Araneae > Nephilidae > Nephila > Nephila pilipes. Next base: position 7,162 of record BMAW01026870.1, read on the forward strand.
TAATGCAGTTTAGTCCAATCACTTGGCGCGATTTCAAAAATTGGCACCAAACTTGGCGATTTTTTTGGGCTGATCGTTAAGTCCGTAAAACGAGCCAGGGAAGCCACATTTGGCAAAATACCGCCAAATAATTCTTGTCGTCAAGGGTGATTGGGTTAAACTGCATTCCAACCATTTAATTTACCGGATGAATTAATTAATTTTAGTGAGTTTTAACGCTTTTATGTATTTCACTTGGTGTGTGTCTGTCTCTGCGTGTATCAGTGTGTCATCAAATTTTCTATCGTTAATTTAACCAACTATATATAACTTCCCATCAAGCTTTAGCTCTGAAATTTTGGGAACCGTTCTTACTTGTCTAACAATGCAATATTTAGATATTTGCGACCAGTTTTATCTAATATTTCAATAATTTTCTTAAATAAACTTTGTCACCATATAAAAACGTTGTTTTTAAAACGTTTTTCTGAATTTCACTTGGTGTGTGTGTGTGTGTGTGTGTGTCATCAAATTTTCGATCGTTAATTTAACCAAATTCCCATCAAGCTAGAAATCTGAAACCTTGGGAATCGTTCTCACTAGCCTAACAATACGATATTTGGACATTTGCGACAAGTTTTAGCTAGTATTTTCTTCAATAATGCAGTTTATCCCAACCACTTGGCGCGATTTCAAAAATTGGCATCAAACTTGGCGATTTTTTTGTTTGGCTGAACGTTAAGTCCGTAAAACGGACCAGGGTAGCCACATTTGGCAAAATACTGCCAAATAATTCTTGTCGCCAAGAGTGATTGGGTTAAACTGCATTCCAACCATTTAATTTACCGAATTAATTAATTAATTTTAGTTACTTTTAACGTTTTTATGTATTTCACTTGGTTCGTGTTTCTGTGTGTGTGTGTGTGTCATCAAATTTTCTATCGTTAAATTAACCAACTTCCCATCAAGCTAGAGTTCTGAAATTTCGGGAACCGTTCTTACTTGCCTAACAATGCAATATTTAGATATTTGCGACCAGTTTTAACTAATATTTCAATAATCTTTCTTAATAAATTTTGCCACTATATAAAAACGTTGTTTTTAAAAACGTTGGTTTTTTATCTCGAATTATTCTCTCTCCAGTTATATATATTTACATGTTTATTACTCAGCTTTGTAAATGCTAAATGTTCGCGAAAGTGTCAAATAATTAATTTTATGCATTTATAAAATATTGTATACGAGTTAATGATGATATATATATATATATATATATATATATATATATATATATATATATAATTTAGAACTTATTTATGCAATTCAATAGAGTGTCATACAATATTGAAAAGTACTGTCCTTTTAACCTTACACCCAATATCAACTTTGAACCATAAAGTTTAGAATAATTTGTATCAATCGGTTCTAAACACATAAAAAGTACTGAAAAAATGTTAAAAAATTATTTTAATTTTTATTTTTGAGAAATTAAGTGTCTCCTGGAGGAGACATTGGTACAAAGTGACAGCATCATGTTAATTTAAAATCTTAATTTAATGAGTAATTCATAATAATTAGCAGAATGAGCACAAATTAAAATATGAACCACACAAAATATTCCTATCCGAACTGTTTGCAGAAGAGTCCTAATTTCCAAAATTTTAGTGTTTTCTGCCCAATGCATTCGAAAGCTGGAAAATTTTAAATTAGACATAATTACAGTGACCACTAATTATGTTTCATTTAAATTTCTGACAGATACAGATTCTTTTCTATATTATGTGAATTCAGTTATCATTTAAATAATATCATTCACAGCTGAAATATATGCCATAATTATAGCTTCAAATCGAGTGATTTTGATAGCCATTGATTCAATGTCTCTTACAGGTGGCAATGAAATAACAGCCTTCTAAATCAGAAGTGGGAAGATTTGAGTGAGAAATTAATAATGTTATTTATAAACAGGAATTTAAGGAATTCAACAGTGTGTTTAATAATTTCTTATTACACAAATAATAAAAAATATGAACACTTAGCAATGCACAAGAGTGCATCCTCTATCGACGAGAAAACTAACTCATTTTGGGTACCAATGACGCCTTTAATTTAACTTGGTGGCCTTTTTCGAAAGTGTTGCTTAGTGTCTCCTACAGGCGACTCCTGGACTGAGGAGATTAAAAAGAAATTGAAACTCCCTCAACAAGTTTTGTTGTTCACTTCTCTGCTGTACACAAAAAAGTATAATTACTAATATCTCAAAAGGAACTAAATAATGACGTGAAAAAATTAATTAATTTAATTATATAGTTAAATAACATCTTTTAACCTTTTTTTCTCGTTATTAATGCCATCCTATCACGTAATTGATTTTTTTTGTCACGAAATATGTTTTAAATATTTCAAATTTTGTAAATTTTTACTACAGAATTTCTGAATTATCAATTTAAAAATTGATCTATTAAAGTTTAATAGTTAATGTTTTATATTAATGTTAATGGTTTCTGAATATATATATATTAATGATGATATGGGATTTTTCATACAATACTTTTTAGTGTTCTAGTTGACACTTTTAAGTGTTTAATGCAAACATGTTTATTCAATTCTGTGTATACTATTTCTTTAAGTATAAAAAATTATTTTTCAAAATTACAAAAATGCAAATTATTAAAAGAAAGTAAATTACGTTCATTACTTATGAATTTCAGTACATAAATATAGTTAATATTCTTTCGATTTGATATTGTACTTCAAATTGACTCTTGATTTACACCAAAAAAACACTTCATGAAGTAGTTTTTAACCTTTAGAACTCGGCCGATTCTAAGTCAAAATATCCTTTCCAGTCGGCGCTTTTAAGATTGAGGAAAATTTTTCTTTCCCCCACTGTTAAGTTCGAGTTCACGACATGTGGTAAGGTTAGTTTTCTAGTTACAAAGGGGAGATAGTAAGGGTTACTGATTTTTAGTCAGTAATCATTGACGAGAAAGAAAGATCCTAATATTTGGCGCCGTATCATATCATAATGATTTTTTCTGAATTCCTGGTTCCCATTATTAATTGAGTGACTTACAAACTTTCAAATGCATATTTATGATAACTTACAGTCGTGTATTGGTAAATTAACATTTTCGAACAAAACAAATAACAAAGAAAGCGACAGCTATACCATACTACTAAGATATTTTCTGGAATAATTTATTCGGTGCTTGCTTATATATATACAATATATACATATAGGTGTGTAATCACATCGCTTAGTGTGCAGACTTTATCTGTGGTCATATTGCAACTTACCTACTTAATTGCAATATTGAACCCATGTAATTAAAGTAATGCCTCATGTTTTCAAAATTATTCGACGAAATATAAAAAAGAAGGAAAAAGTTAAGAACAATACTTTGAACATTATTATTAAACATTTTATTTTTTAAATTAACATCCTTTTAATGCACAATTATTCAATATACTCCAAATATTTTGATTTGACATTTTAATAACATCTCATTTTGAAATAATAGGAAGGTTACTGGTGACGGACTTCATAAATTTTAACGAGGGTCAAGCAATGAGGGCAGCATCCACTCACCAAACTTCCACACCACACCAACATCAGGATTTAGAAACTAGACAGGCTTAACAGCCGGTTTCGATTGAACAAGATTCAAACTCACAACTCAATCCCGGCTACGAGTTTGCGACCTCACTCGTCAGCTACCGTGGCCCTTTTGTGATTAAATATTATCAAAAGTGAGATTTAAAAAATAATTTTTAACTTAATTGAACACGTTTCAAAGCTGCTGAGTAAATCTTAAGTACGTCAAATTAAGGCAAAACCTTCAGTTAATTCATGCATTCTATTGAAAATATTATGAAACACATTTTTATATCAAATATTTCTATGAATCTTTAATCTTAAAGAAAAAAAAGTATTATTGTTTTTGTTTTTAAATGAAACTTATATCTTAAATTGAAAAGTTCTTGTAACAATGCTTTTGAAATGTCTGTTTTAAAAATGTAAAGTGAATTCTAATTTTTAAAATTTTTGGCTCTTAAAAGAACCTTTTTTGTTTATTTTTTTAATTTTCTTTTTATTAAAAATGTATCAGTTTTAATCTTTTTTATTCTAGTCTTTTGTTTTTCATTGGTTTATTTGATAAGAGATTTTTAATTAAATTGTATGTTATTCTTCGAAACAGTTTGGTAAATACAAAGAGCCACATTGCATGCCTTATAGATAATAGTAGTTCTTTTTTTTTGTATATTCTTTTCCGCACAATATGTGAAATTTCTTCTTTTCTTTTCGTCAATTGGCCTAAGAGAAAATTTATTATCATTTGTCTGCATTTTTTTATTACTGAAGGCTCTGCAATTTTATGATTTAATTTTCATATCAGAGATGTTATTAAATTCATTCTAAAATCTTTTAAACAGAGTTTTTAACTTAGTTTGGCACGACTTGAATATCAGAAACACAACAATATCGATGAGGCTAAAGAATAATTTTTTGTCAATTTCCTAGTTTGCTTACCAAAAGTATAGGTGGATGCCCTGCGGTCTCCTAAATCAACATATTCCACGTGTTTGTTGTAATCTGCCACAATTTTTTGCATCGAAGTGGTTAATTTTTCTTTTTCTCATTCAGCAAAGTCACCATAAGATTTTTTTGGGTGTTTATCAACAAAATTTTCTTCATCTAAATCTTTCCTCAAATTCTCAATTTCTATATCTGCGAGCAATTTCAGATTCATTTTAAAAATTCGAAGAAAGAACAAGAGAAAAGAAAATTCTATCTATCATAGACTGCATAAAGTCACCTAATTGAGTATTTTTTTCGAATTTGGTTGTTTCTAAAGGTCGCCAATGAAAAGGAATTCGCACACAACTGATAACGTTGGCGAAAAATATCCCCACCCAATTACGGACAATAGAAGCAAAGTCGTAAAAAGGGCAAGGGAAAGTTGTAAAAGGATCTGTTGGAAAAAAAGGGGGAAAGAACTGTCTATAGATAGCTTGGTACAGTCGTCGTACCAGAGCCGAAGAGAGAGACAAAAAAATTTTTGGTACGACATATGTACCGCCGATGTTTAAAGGTTAAGGGAAAATATTTATATAATTTTTTCTTTCAATGAGACTTCATTATTTAACTTTTAGATATTTCTAATGCTACTCAATACGAAAATATAAGTGTTTTAACACACAGGATGTATCAATGTTCCCTTACGAATCTAAAATTTTTCGAAAAAATTAATCATTGCTTTCGATTTTTTTTAAATACTTACGGTCACCTCTTAATCTGTGTGCACTTACGAGAGGAATCACCTGTTACTGTTTTCGAGGTAACAGTAACGGGCGATTCCTCTTACAAAATGGGAAAGAATTCTCGTCAAAGACAAGAAAATAAATAAAAATAACGAAATACCATTGATTGTTGTTTTAACCTTTGAATCTAACTTCTTCTTGAGGTGAGGTAATTTAATTTTATCTGTGTATCCTATATGTCGATATTACAAAACTATCTTTAGCCGTACGCCATGGACGAATTCCGAGCCCCCATTTGCAATATGTCATGTCTTTCAATTATATTTTTAAATTCTTCCTATTAGCTCACATTCTCCCTATATATATCTTGTTCAAATTTTCAGTCGTTAATAAAATACATTTTATTCTTCCACTCAAGTTCAAATACATTTTTTTACACTTGTAGTGGATGATACTTGATGTTAATACAGTTATTTCAAATATTAATTCATTTAATTAAATTTAATGGGTGAAAAAGCAGTTGAGCCCAACCACTTGGCGCGATTTCAAAAATTGCCAAACTTGGCGATTTTTGGCTGAACGTTAAGTCCGCGAAGTGGATCAGGGTAGTCACATTTGGCAAAATACCACCATATAATTCCTGTCGAAAAGGTGGATGGGCTAAACTTTATTGTTATCATTTAAGTTACCGGAGGAATTAATTAATTTTAGTTTTATATGGGAGTAAAAATCAATATTGTGATTTTGTCATATGTATATACATATTTATATTAAATGTAATAATTTAATAAAAAGTAATTAAAATCATTTTTTTTTTGTTGACGTAACTAGGAATTGACTTAATTTTTTTTATATTACTTGTTGATATCTATTGTTACGAATCCTAGATGATGCTCACTTGCAACGTTTCTCTTGTAAGGGAAAAGAGAGTCATTTACGTAGATTTCCTGAAGCAGCCAAGATTAGTTTAAGCAATGAACCCTTAATCTTGTCAACTTGGCGAGAAACTTGGCGAATTTGGTGAAAAAACGATGTTTCCAGATAATGCTGGGATCTAATTGAAATCTCGATTGGGAGAAAAGTTACGGAAATTTCCTTGCGACATCCCAACTGGCTAGAGCGGCAAAAATACTGAGTTATGCAAAACTGGCAGGAAATCGATCGGAGATTAGATAGAAAGTGGTCGATTTTGGCTAAGCGGATTTGCCGAGAAATCTGTCATTTGCGTGGCAGAGCGAATTTGCTGGGAATCAACCAGTTTTGGCCGGGGACTGTAGGAATTAGCCTTGGAGGTCCAGAGTATTACTGCGGAGATTTGTCCGTAGTGCCAATTAGTAAGATGGTGAGCTGAAAGTTTTTAAAATTGTGTGCTGTAATTAGTGTTACAAGTGCTGCTTTGCTATTTATGCTGCTTATAAGTACAAGTACTGTGTTTTCTGCTGGCGACGTTAATTTGCTTAAGCTTTGCCGCCTGCATCCGTCTTGTCTTGAATATTTGTGAATAAAATGTCATTTGTCGTTATCCTCTACTCTAACATAGATTCATTTCACTTGTACATACCCACACGAGATTGAGTTAAAATTTTTCTAACATTATAATATTTGCATTATCGAGCGTAGTCTCTCCAACTTTTTTGGTAATTACTTTTAAATAGCTTTTCTTTAAATTATTCGAACTCATTTTCACTAATAATAAAATTGGCAGAGTGCATTTGAAATGTTGATCATCTCCGGCTTCGAGCCCTCTAAGTGTGTGACATTGGGCTATTTGCGATTTCTCTTCACTAACCTTGGGGGCTTTTAATTAAGATTGATTGCTTTTGCTAAACAACCTTTGCCCAATCAAAAATAAAATGTGATTTTGGTAAAACAAGTAGAAATGAAGTGAAGCGGGTGAGTTAGGAAATATATAAACTCCGACTGAGTGTCGCGATAGAGAGGTTGAAGTAGGAGGTTGGATTAGAAGTGAGTGATCCAAGAGATTTAGTTATTCTAGTGTTCAACAATTGTTCCAGAGTCTGAGTTGCAGTCGAGGAAAGCTTAGTGGTAAGAGTCAGTTAGATTATTTGGTAGATTGAGTTAAGGCAGTAAAACCCTTGCCAGGGAGTGCATTCATAATTGTTGTTATGTTAACAAGAAGTTAATAAATTGCGTAATTATTGTTCTAGTGTCTCTTTGATTGACTTATTGAGTCTTAGTGTTTAATCATTGAGTTTAGCTATGGCACAAGAGGCAGCCCGGAATGGGCAGTCATTACAAGTGTAATATGATAAGTTGGACAACTCATTAACTCCAGTGGTTTCGAATCCGTAATTTATTGAAACTTAGATAAATGGACAAGTTGATAAACTATTTACAGTCGAGTACAATGTCTCATGGGATTAGAACGTCCTCATTGACCACTGACATCAGGGTATTAAAATTATTTATCTACCTGCTTATGGTCAGTTATCTATGATTACACTCTCCTCCGTAAGGGCATCTGTTTGAAGTATGGCTTTCACGAGGACTCCAAAGGAACACTTGTTCATCTATCCAGCAATACACGCTTATAGTGACGTCGTAGCGAAAGTAATGATATTAGTTAGAAAACAGATAAATCAAATTCCTTCACATACGCGCACACAAACACACATACGCACACACAAACATATATATATATATATATATATTTGTGTGTATATATAT
>BMAW01026874.1:0-15216 GCA_019974015.1 Nephila pilipes
TTTTTGATAAAATACCGGGATCGTGGATTTCTTCCAATCGAAAATTCTTCCAATGCCTTAGAAGAATTCAAATTATTGTCATTTTTACTACAGTAGTTTTTATGTATCTAAAACAGTTTTAATTCTTGACACGAGATATATATTTTAGTATTTTCTTGTATCATGATACCAAACGTAAAGCTTCATTCTATAATGAAAGGCAGAGAAGCAACGTTCTCTCTTAAAAGCTAATGTAACAATCGTTCGAAAAAAAAAATATTAGAAGTGACAAAAGATTGTTCTTTAAAAAATGGCTTTTAAACTTGTAGGCAATTTGTAAGACATTTAACGAATTTCCGAGCAATTTAAAAATCTCCTGCATAAACGAAGGAGCAAAATGCAATTTAAAAGGAAAAAAAAGGCTTTTGCAGCTGAACACGGTTTGAATAATAAATGCTTTATATTGAACTTCATCTCGAATAAAATAAGCGCTAAGAGTTTCTTATATTCCTCTGATGCATTTAAATTTGCAAGGATTTTAAATTCCCCAGAGAGTTTAAACTTAATTCTTTTCTAAATGACCAGATTCACCTTTCATTAGAACGGTAAGGATTTGAAAATTTGGACTTACTCAAATAATTATATAGGTAATAACAAACATTAGATATTTATTGAATAAAATATTGTTGTTAGGTTGTCAGTATATAACAGTAGTAGTTTTTTCTTAAAATATTAATTCTAAGAAAAGAAATAGAAATTTGTACAACATACTTTAAAAACAAAAAAAAAGTACTTTTATTCCAAAGTAAATATTCTTCTAAAAGTCAGATTCAGAAAATTTCCATAAAATTAATTTAACAATTTGTAATTAGGAAAAGTTTAGCTTAAAGTTTCTTGTTTGTGAAAGTTGTACATTTAATTGCTACGTTTTTTTACGGTACTATTTCCTTGCCAGTAGTTATTTTGAGTGGATTATATTAAGGAAACGACATATATATAAAGAAACGAAAGATAAATATAAAAATAACAAAAAATATTATAAGAAAGATAGGTGTAATATTTAAGATGTTGTTTGCCGTAGTAATAATTTAGCAAACAAACTGAAAAAATTAAAACAGAAATTTGAAACTATTAATTCTAATTTCAGTGATTAATAGCGTCTTAAGATTTGTCCTTTTCGAACATTTTTTTTAAAAATGATGTTATTTAAATTAAAAAAAAAGGCAATTTTATCCCATAATTAGAGAGGAAAAGAATAATTACGAGAGCTAAGGAGCAAACGTACATTTTTTAGGTGCGTCACTCTTCTTAATATTCTCTCATAATATTTTCTTTAAATTTTTGGACTTAATTTTTCCATCTCAAACAGATTTATTATAACATATTAAATGTAAACTTTCTCATAGGAAAAAAAAATTACAAAATGGAATTATTACTTTTAAATATGATGTTAAATCCCTCGCGAATGAGTATAATATATAAAACCATGTCTCTCTATACTCTTTATATACAAAGAATCAGTACGCGGTAGCCGAGTAGTTAAGGCAGTGAACTTCGATACTAAAAGTGTTCAAGCTGAATCGCTGGATCGGGCTCTGATACCATGAATGATGTAACTATAAGAGCAATGGGAGCTGTAGCTTAAACAGAACTGAGCCTCAAACGTTTCTTGTGATAGGGTAGGAAGTTAGATACCAGATCTGTCTTTATTCTCGTCACTTGACCATGACTCACAAAATTATGTGGCTGCCAATAGTTCTTGAATAATTCTTAAGCAACGTTAATGCAAACCAACCAAATATACGAGATTTGATTAAAATATCTCTCTCCATGGTCACAGCTTACAAAGATTTATTTTCCTTATTATTAATTTTTTTATAATTCCTTAATGCTATATGTGCCGCTATATAATTCATTTGTTTACTTTGTTTCTAGGTGCCGCTGGTGTGTTTAACACTGAAGAACATAGTGCATGGCGAATCACGAGATAGGTTAAAGTAGCGAGACGACATTGCACCGACCTTGCACCTTTCACTTCTTCCCAAAAATAAAAAAGCATCTGTTAGAGACATCACTTTCGATCTTATGACGAGATGAGTACTGCAATTAAAGAGAGCTATCGAAAACAATCACCAAGCATTCTTCTCCATCTAGTTTTTCTAACTAATCACGCGTTGGCGCAAGTGTGGGGAGAGGAACGGGGACTATTTCAAAAAGTGGATAGTGTTTTACACAGAAGACACATGTAGCTTTCAAGAACAACAAAAATTTTGAAAATAAGGAAAAAAAAATTAAAAAGTTGGGGTCAAGGAGGTATTACTTTTCAATCAAGTGTCTTGTACATAGGACAAAGTTAAATATTGTTTTCTCGGTTATGAGTTTCATACAAGTCACTTCATTTAGAAACTAAATGAGACTGAATCTCTTTTTAGTACAAAAATTCAGTCATTATACTATTTCATTCTCTATCACTAAGAAATTATCAGATTTTGGAAAGATCTTACATAACATCAAAATTTCCTATGAAGCATATTTACTTAAAATTATAAAATGATTAGTTAATTTAATTAAACGCAAATAAATCAATTTTATCAATCATTTGATAAGAATCTAGAAACATTTGACCTGGAGAAATTGATTGACAAATTTATTGGAATTTCTTAAATGTCTTGTTTTCATGAATCAATAATGTATCACACATATTTTTGTCAATTTTTTTGCTAAAGAATTTTTGGTGTCGTACCATGATTGTGAAAAGGAAATATAATCCTGCTTGTTTTTTATTAGATAACGTACTAAAAAGAGTTTCTTAAAAATATTCAGTTCTTCTTTCTCTTCTTCAGTGTTAAAAAAAGGCAAGATTTAAAATAAACAATAATTTTATAAAATTGCAAATAATTACATAGAAATCATCTTTTTATGGAAATCCATAAATGAAGCTGACTACCCGTTGAATAGGCGACTTCATTTTAAATTCTACCTTAACGAGAATAAATTTCGTAAAGTTAATGTAGAAATATCGCGAATACACATATAGTATAAACTGCATAAGATATCCTTCAATTGAAAAATATTTCGAGAATTAAAATGCTTGAATTTAAATCGATAAATAACGAAACAAAAATGTTTATATATATGTTTCGCACGTAAATTTTATTATTACATTCTTTCTCTTTCAAAAACATAAGAGAAATGCTTATCAGGAAAATCCTTCTTTAGGAGGGCTGATTGGCGCGTTTTTTGAAATTACGCCAAAAAGCGCCCGTCTTATAGATTATGTAGGGTTACCAGGAAAATCAGTATGATTGCTAAATATAATGTTAACCAACTTGGCAACTTATAGGCCAAGAAATTTCTCACATGTTCCTGAAATATTATCCAGCCGACTTATCTACAAATTCATTTCATTGCTTGACAAACTATTGAGAATCTATGCAAGGAAATATCAGTGTTCTGAAATCAGTTAATATTTATCAACTAATTCAGAAATATTTCCTGATTTCAGCAATGTCAGAATTATAACACCTCTCAAAATTTTAGTTATAAACATCCAAACATCTAGCTATCACTTCACTCGGTAATAATAGTATAAACTTCCATTAAGTTCGAACGAACTGGTCAATACAGGTATTCCGATACACAATGTGTTAATTTCCGAGTCTAGCGAAATCCATTACGAAACTCATCCTAATTACAGATAGACGTCTTCAATCTGACAGTCTAACTATCGAATTATCAGAGAGATAACATTTCCAATCCCTTAAGGAATAAAGGATCCCCGAATTCTTTCTACGCAGATTCGCATAGATTTAATGATTTTTCTTTTCATTCTGTTTCGTTCAAAAGGAAACGTATAATTTTGTGTAACATAATGTAATTTTATGTTTTATGTAATGTTTTTAAATCATTTTTGTTTAAATTAGATAATGTAAAATTATTATTAGGCCATGTAATATGAAATGTTGGATTTCTTCTCATTCATAAGCCGATCAATAAAATGTTTAGTTGTATGTTTGAAAATTATAGTTTTACCGTCAATAATCATCTGAAGAATATGGGAAAGGTTAAAAAGTTCATCAAATGGGTTCTCTCCAAACGAATTGAACGATGAGCAATTACAACAGTAATTCGCTTTATTTAAGGAATAATGGCATTCTCTTTCTGAGAAAAATTTTAAACTGCGATGAAAAATGGATTACAAATGGCAACAGAGACCCATCGAGACATTGGATTAACCCCGGTGAGCATGCAAGACATCCATCGAAGCTGTCTTTATATTGTAAAAAGACTATGGTGATTGAATAGTGGAGCTCAAGGTGTATTACATTATTCATTTTTAAGGCCTAGGCAAACAATAGCTGAAGAATCAGATTGCCGTGAAATTGAAGAAATGCATAGAAAACTTCTTCAAACGGATCTTGGACCTATCCTCCTCCATGATAATGTACAGCTCCATATGGAGTTAATAACCATGCAAATCTGCGAATTAGGCTACAGTAACTACCCTGCCGCATCTTCCGTTCTCGCCTGATCTATCATCAACGGATTATCATTTATTTCAGGCATAATTTCCGAGTGACTATAGAAGAAAGGGCGTGGCTATAGTTCTTTCCGTTGATTCGTAGGCTCGAGTCCTGATACCACTAAAGGCCCGCCATTTGTGTATCAGGACTCTTGTACATTAAATCTGTAGAAGCTTTACTTTCTCCCATTGGCATGGGGAGAATATTTTAAAAGGTGGGGGGGGGGATATAAGCTCAGATACCATCTTCATCTATCTAGAAAATAATCATAATTGTCCATAATTGGAAATAATCATTATTGTCCATAATTGGAAATAATCATTATTGTCCATAATTAGAAATAATCCAAATTTATGAGTTCATCGCTAATAGGCTCAATATTGTTTCAAAGTGCAACATTAATAAGCAATCAATCCATATAATTTATTTTACAGTTTGGAACACAATGAACTAAATAAAACCTTTTGTAACAGGACTGAGATCAAAATGTTCTTTACAGATTTTTGTCTTCCAAAGATTCTAATTTTTTTAAAAAAGGAATTAGTTGGTTAGAAACGCGTTGCCAAGAGTATGTTCAAGAGAATGATGCGTATTTTGTTATCAATTGCTTATTTGAATTTAAAAATCAATCATTCTTTTGCTTTTATTAATCCTACTTTTCATATTACATGAAATAAAATTTAAATGCATTATTTTAATTTCAGTTTATGTAAGAACTACTCAAAATAATTTTGTTGCGATTATGAGTATTATTATTACTAAATCCTGGTGATCATCTCCTTTTTTATTTGGGCTTGAAGCCTTTTTTTAAGGTACTCTAACCACAATCAAACATGCCTCATAATTTTCAGTCGTAATCAGATGGCGAGGTCGAATACTTGAAAAAGCAATTCACTCTGGTGCTTATATGTAGAAATTTTATGCCGTTGAGCGATTGCTCTAAATTAGTTTTTTAATTCATTAATTGTTTTCCTCAAACTGTAGATGTTCTTATTCTCTGGAATTGAGATTTTTTCCCAAATCCAACTACCAGTTCACTTATTCATCTGAGAGCGACATTCTGATCGGATACAACCACTTAGTTCGTTTTCAGCTGAAGGAACTTTGATAGATGAACAATTAAACAACGGTCGAGTTCCTTGTTAGGATGAACAATTAAAAAACTTATATTCAAAGCGAGTTTGTTCGAACACTCGTTATTTTTCGAGCTCCATTAAGAAACTTTAATCTTCTTTTTTACTTTAATGTTTATAATTTTGAATAATTGAATAGGCTTTTAAATAGCAATAATTATTTATGGTTTTTGCTTATTTAATTATAATGTTATAGTATATTCTATTCAATTGAGTTACGAATACCGTAACCTGTACTCCATTGCAGTCCAAGAGTGGAATAACACTAAAATGTTTTCCAAGTTTTTTTTTTACAACATCTCAGAAATGATTTGATGAGACTTTTTTTTTGTAATTTATATGTAGATGAGAAGCGATCGCTACAATAGTTGATTTTTATGGCACTAAATATGAAATAAGACAGATTTAGAAATGATTTCTATTTTGATTTTCATACGTAGCTGTACTTGTTTCTAATTTTGTAAAATAAGTGTGATTTGTGAATAATTTTCAAAAAATTAATTTTGGGATAGTATAGGGCTCAAATCTTTCCTTACTCAAGAAATTTAAGCAATCGGAGTTAGAAATTTTGTATAACTATGTGTGTTATACATATGCTTAATCATAATCTTTAAATTTGTATTTAGTAATGTGATTGTCTTCAACCTACCAACACAAGATTTCTTTTAAAAAATAAGTACTCCTAGGAAATAACCATCATAATGGAATCATTGTGTTAGAGATGATTTCATATATGTATAACTAATGATCATGAAAATTTTTTCTTTATCAAAATAAATAAATGACTTCATTATGAATCTTACTTAGTTGTAAGATTTTTTTGATTGATTGTTTATTAACATCACATTTAGAAGCAACCCGAAAGCTATTGGGGACGGACCTCGTAATTTTGAACCTAGGTCAAGTGACGAAGACAACTTCTGAATGGAACCTCCATCTCCGAATTTACACACCAAGCCACCGGTACCACAGGTTTGACTTGCATCAGCCTCACTACAAGGTGGGTCTTCCATAGCAGCCAGACTCGAACTCTCGACTCGACGGAAACAACATCGGCCATGAGTTCGCTGTCCCCTACCACATCACTAAATTGTAAGAAAAGAATCGTAACGAACAAGATCTTAATGCTTAAAACAACACAAAACAGAAATCTTATTCAAAATTAAGACTATCTATAACGTTTTATTGATACCAGCAAATATATCCATTATTTACTTAGTCTATAATTTGGAATATCTTAAGCAACAACAACAAATAAATAAACGAAATGAAATGAAAATGAGCAAAAATATAAAAAATATAAATAATAAAAAATACCGATAGATCAAATAATATGTAACTAGTAAGATCGAATATTTAAAAAATTCAGGCTTTTACTTCTGAAAAGTGTAAATTGCAGAAACTAAATTTTTGGTAGAAGGAATTAATAAAATAGTCAAGAAAAACATTCGTTACCTTGCTATCTTAGTAAAAGTGAGGTTTAAAATTTCGGGATTTTAATTTATGCATAACTTTCCAGTCATTTTATTGATTAGGATTTTAAGACATTGTTTAAGAATAAACGGCACTCAAAACTAATAAAAATATCGAAGTTTTTTTTTTTTTTTTTACTCTTAGTCATTTAAATACGTGTGCAGAATTACATACTTGTAGCTAAAGTATTTAACAAATTATTTCTACTCTGTGCAAAGACATTGTTTGCATTTGATGTCGATGCCATCGCATTAACGTTAGTAAATATTTTGTTATGTAATTTAGGAGGCTATGCTAAGACTTAATTAATTAATTTGAAATGAAATGAGTGTCATGTTCTATATTACTTCCTCAGGAGTCATGGAATAACAAGGTGCTTTTATATTATGGAAACAGCATGAAAAATTGACTATTGCTATAAGATACTGTTGTCGAAAGTCGCTATAAATACATAACAGTACTTAAATTCAAAGGAAATTGGTGATTCTGATCCTAAAATCAAGAAAGGAGAGGGCGCAAGTTACATTAGTAAAAAGCTAGTGACATAACTATAAAAGAATGGAGGGCAAGAAAGGTTAACTTAAGTAGAAAAACAAGTAAGAGTTTGAAGGAATAAATAATTAAAAAAACTGACTCAATGCATTACAACAATATTTTTCAAAAATTGTGAAGTGGAAATCATGGCAATTATAACTTATGCTGCCTTAACATAGTAATTCGTCACAAATCTCAGTGGCAGAGGTAGTCTAGCTTTCAAGATCAGGAACTTGAGTCCGACGTTGTTTCTTCGAGTCGTTGGTTTGGATCCTGGTGCGATTGATGCACTTTAAAGCTGTCGAGTCTCCAAGTCCTTTCATTTATATATTGTGGAAAAGAGGGTGGTGCCAACTCAGGTATCCTCCTCGTCACTTGTCTGATGTTCAAAATTACGAGGCCCGTCAATAATAGCCCTCGTGTTGCTTCTAATAAACAACCAATCAATTAATCGATACTAAGTCTCAGCATTCAAACGCGAAAATGGAGAAAATTCATAGTATATTTTTATTTTTACTCGGTTGCTTTCTTGGTCGTGGTGATGAGGGATAGAATAATAACCCGATGTAACAAACCACACGTGAAAACATCTTTTACTGAGACTTATTTGATCAAAATAACACTAATTTATCAAAGATTGGTTATTTACGCTCTATTAAAAATTTGCACAATATTATTAATATCAGGTGGTCAAAGTAAACACCTTCGATACAGTGCCGAGTCTACAATGTAGAGTACGATGTAGCTTCTGAAATCTACTTTGGGACTAGAAAAATCTCTAAAAAATGCTCAAAAGAAAGTGGATTATTTTTAAGCCAATAGAGTACTGAATGATTGGGTAAACTGTTGAAGATTTTATCCGATAAAAAATAAAGAGATTAGTAGCTTTTACAGTTGAGCATAAAAAATTGTAGCAGTTATAAAAACAAGGAAATGCTTTTTCAGCTGAAAGGAAAGGAATTACCAATCAAGATAAAGCTTTTCGTAAACTTTTTTCCAGATGCTACATTAACAACATTATAAACTTATAAGTTTTTCAAATAACAAAACTCAGAAGAAGGAATAAGGGAATTGAGAGTAGATATATATTGGTATCTTTTATTTCATTTTTAACTTTTATTGATTCAATTTCTAGTATTTAAGGTCTGGTCATATAATGGTCACGTATTTAAAAAGCTAGACATTCTTTATAATAACTATACAGTAATGCAAACTCTTATGAGTTTTTTTCTACCTATCATGTTTGGGCGAATTTAAGTGAAGAATAATAATTTTAAAGAATTATTATTTTTTTAAATTCCTATTGTAATTTAAAGCGAGAGAATGAGACAAAGGTATATGAATGACAAGTATGTGAGTAGCTTATTTAAATTCATTACACAAAAATAAAAATATGAGAAACGCATGAAATGTATAATTTTTTTTTACAAAAATTATTAATATTTAAAAGCGTTGTAGAAATTTTAACAAAATTGGGGAAAACAGCTAAATTTTAAATTACATTTCCAGTTATACATTTCCATATTATTTAAAAACAATACTTCACATCTGAAATACGTTTTCAGTCATTAAAATAAAGTGATGAAAATAATGTAAAAATATGAATTATAAAACCTGTGTTCAGGTTTTATGTTTCTTTAAATAATTAGATATATCTACACATTCACTTTGTGGCGAATAAGTATTCCTATTCGACTCTTGTGCCATAACTCATACAAATATAACTAACACTAAAAAGTCAACAACCAGCAAGGATAGACTGTAGGTAAATCTCACACAAATATTTATTCAATAGACTTGCACTATATTGTTAAATGGATTCCTGCTCTCTAAGATAAAACCCTAGATAGATTCCCACGTTCAATTAATACCAAATTAAGAGTGTCTTACCCAAGTCTTCCCAGTTGAGGTTAACTTGATTTCTTGACTTCACTAAGATAACTATCGTCTGTAACAACTCTTGTTCTCATCTACCACCTGTAAGGCATATACTCAACGCTAGTGCCCCTCGACCTCTATCGTCTCAATTTCGCTTTGCTTACACATTTTTTCTATCTAAACCATTTCACTTTATTTCTACCTGCCTCTAATTTGCCTAATCATGTTTCCTTTCGGTTGGGAAGAAATTGTTATTTGCAACAATCAATCTCAATTAAAGACCCCAAGGTTAGTGAAAAGAATACCGCGAGTAGCCCAACGTTACAACTTCTCATATAAAAAAGAATAAGTTACAAAACAAATTATGGCACACCATACACAAAACTCTATTGAAACGTTTTTTGTTAGCCACCCAAGAGGCTATTGTTTTAGTTCTTATCGATTTATGTATTACCTTAAGTCATATGTAAACATGAATCAAGATATGACTGAAAATGAATAACAATAATCAGAATTTTAAGACAGTTCTGTGAGGTAGTCATTTCTTAAGGATTCTAAGGGGCTATTGTTTTAGGTGGAATTTTTTTGGAGTAATAGTTCACTTTCAAATTTTTATCCTTTGCTTCAATTTTAATTACTTTTATCTTAAATATATTAAATTTAATAATTAATCGTTTTCTTCAATTTTAATTACATCTAGCTTACATGTTCAATTTAATTATTTTATCGTTTGCTTTAATTTTAATATCGCAAAAGTTTACTATTGTCCATTTCTTGATATTTTATCACTTATTTCAATTCTTAAATTTAATTGAGTAATTTAATAATAATTATTAAAAAAAAACCCGCTCCTTAAGTGGCTAAATCTGTTCTTTGCAAAACTTTTTTTAAAAACTTTTTAAATTTTATTTTAAGTATATCATTAAGAGTTAGAATTTTAAACTATTTTATTTAATTTAATTGAGATGTTTCCCTTGTGTGTGTGTTTGTTACAATATGATCCAAATGGACTCAGTGATATTGCAACAGTCCCTTCGTTAAAAACGATAATCCTTTCCAGAATTATCATCGTATCACAAAATGCAACATCTCGTAAGTATATTAATGTACCATTTAATAATAAATTGTGTGATAAGAAATTATAAATGACGTAGGTTTGAATATTTTGTTCAGTTTAAATGCAATTTTCTAAAAACTAACTACAGCTTATTCTTATAAAGGGGTATTTCCCAAATAAAGACGATCCTTGGCCGCCAAAGACCCGCCGTGTAGCCGGGGCTGATGCACGTTAAATCTGTTCGGGGTCCAAAGTCCTCCCGTTGGCGTGGTGTGGATGTTAGGAGAGGGGGGTGCCAGCTCAGGTGTCGTCCTCGTCACTTGACCGTGGTTCAAAATTACGAGGTCCGTCGCCAATAGCCCTCGTGTTGCTTCTAGTGCGACGTTAATAAACACCAGTAAACTAAACCCAAATAAAGAAGTCATGTTTCATTATACTCCACCACCAATCAACGTCATAAGCCAAGTACTACGTCGTTACCCAAGATATTTTTTGCTTACGGCAACTCGTCGTTAACTTAGCTCGCCGTAAACAAAGAACTGCATCTTTACCTTGACATTTTTGCTTACAGAAACTCGTCGTTAATCAAGTGCGATGTTAACTAAGCCCTTCATAAACCACGGTACCGCAGTATATCAACCAACCAACCAACTCATTTACTTTTCTAAAATAGTTAAACAGACCCACGCGGCAAAATTCTTTACAGCAGTGAATATCTGGAAAAATATTGATATAGAAGTGAATACGTAACAATCGAGCACTTTGGCAACACAAAAAGGTTTAAAAAAATTTTCGACTGAATATGAAAACAATTTACATTACTTGGACATTTTATATTTGTGCTGCAAAGTAAATTGAGCTGAAAAAAAATCAATCTTGCATTTTGCTGGCATATTTTATCATAATAACGACTAAGAATGAATCTCATCGTTGTTGTTTTCTTCGCCATCTCCTTTTTAGAAACTTTAGATAAATAATTGAAATAAGTGAAATGAAACTACATTATTTAAATGGTTGTTTCATTCCTTAAGAAATATAATGTTATTAAAATTGTTTTTTTATTAATAGCTCAAAGATAGTATGTCGCATTTATTTTAAGAAGATATATATATATATATAATTTAAAAGAGATACATTCTGAAACTTTGTACATTTGTCCCCCCCCCATGTTGTATTGAATAATAATTTAAAAAACATTTGTTGTGTGAAATTATCAATTCTTAAAATATTCACTAAAAAAGGGAGAATTTTACCAAACTACTATATAATTTTTAAACCGAAAAAAAATAATAAAAATATAAATAAAAAATAAATAATATAAATAAAATAATATAAATAAAAAAAAGTTATAGAATTTTAATTTTTGAATTAATGAACAATAAAATAAATATGATGTACAATGGTGGCTCAAAAAGCATAAGTATTAGGCTTAGAAATGATGTATTAGGAATGGGATAATTCACTGTAGTGTTGTCCAATGTTTATTTTTTCTTCTTCTAAGAAGCCTGAAAGAATGACAACCTTCGCATGGCGAAATATCTTCGTCATAACTTTCTCGGCCCCTGAGACCATCTACGCCTTCTTTGGAAAAGATTCATTGAAAGTAATCCATTACTTTGACGAATGTTTAATTTCCGGTGAATAGCGATAAATATGGGTCTCACATTCAAGGCAACAATTCGACGCAAAATGAGGGCGATAATTCGTCGGAACACCAGTTAAATTTTGATTTGGCAGCAATGGTATCGAAATCAAAACTAACTTAGAAATCACTGTCAAATTTTTTAAACCAAATTAGACAGATTTAACAGATGCATACGATGATAACGCCGACTTGTTTTAGCAATGCCATTGATAGTCAAAAAAAAGATATTTTTTTAACCTTTCGTAATATTGCCTTAAATTAACATATGTGGAATTGATATTAATTCACACTTCATGCTTAATCGAAAACATCTTGCTATCTATTCGCTGTGTAAATTATTAGGAAATTTTCAAACTCTTTAGCACAAAAAAGTAATTAAATTTCCTGGTTTAAGAAATATTTATCAGTAAACTACTCTCTCTTTTAAGTTATCTCTTACTTGAGATACGAAAATTCTCTTTCCGAAACAGGAAATTCTCCACCCACTTGGAACCATCAAAGTAGTTCTAAATTTAACTAACTTCCAAGCAAGAATTCGATTTACTTCTAGAAGCTATTTGCTTCATACATAATGAATTTTCAAGTTCTTTTTAAGTACTTTAATTAATCCTGTATAAATAAATTAAACTGATGGTTTTGTAATTCTGCAATCTCTTATATAGTTTTACTAACTAGTAAACATTAAAAAGTGTTTTTGATAAAGCAGTTGAAATGCCTTATTATCCATTGAGATGAATTCATCTCATATAGCATCAAAATATTATGTTACATATGAGGCAAGGATCTCGTCTCGATATATCACAGAAGTCAAAGGTCATACAAACCAGTTCAAGTATTTAATACTAACCAGCATTAAAAATTTCGCACAAATTAGAAAAGTGATATATTCGCAGTTTTTCTGACTGTCATATATGAGTACAATTCTTTGAAATGGATGTAACTGTTTCATAAAGCTTTATTGAATTTATTTACGACCATTTATAAAAATAATATTTTTTTACCATTATTTATATTCTTTTAACAGAGAGCGTAAATAAACGGGTTGTATTTCCACTTTTGGAAGTCAGTGTATCGGTAATTTTTATTAATTAGTATTGCTATAAGAATCTCATATAGGTTTTTAGTAATGTTAATAAGCTCTTTTAAAATAATAAGCACATATATTTCTACATTTATTATGGTTATTGTAAGCTCTTTCACATTTTAGTTGCGTTATGATTGTAAATGTGTATTTGTTTCCTTTTATTTCGTAGTATCGTAATAAGTATCTCATAAAAATCGAGCAACGTTTTAATAGAAGTTAAGAGCACCTTTCTGAATTAGAAACCATTAAAAAATTATCACGGAAATAAAAGTGTGCATTTCAAATACGCTTTTCCTTGACCTCATGATAAAATTAATAAAAACATCCTTTCAATTCAAAAAAAAAAAAATTCAACATAAAACACATACCAAATTCTGCAAAAGTTTAAACACAATACAGTACGATGTATAATTTAATTTGTAATTTATTGTAGTTCTATTTTAAGTATCGAAATTGTGAAATAGTCTTTAAATAACCAGGCTGAAAAATATACACACAACTCTGATATGTATACAATTAGATGCATCCTTTTGGAGTTCATAGTAAACTTCAAAAATTATGAAACCTATATATTTATTTGATCTTGAATTAAAGCTTAAAACTCCTTTAAAATGTTAAGTACTTTAGTTTCAAGAGTCTCTGAGAGTAAATTTAAGTACAAAAAAAATGAGTCAAGCTTTTATTTAAAGATAGACTAAAAGATGTAAAGCTAATTTTTTTTTTGAATTTAAAATAATATGCAATTTATAAATGCTTGACACGTTTTACTTAGATAGCTAGGGAATTATTGGTAAATTAAGTACCAAAGCTACTTACTTATATATGAGATCAAAAGAAGTAATATAACGACTCAAACTTTTATAAATTTGTGACTCCCGCCCGACCCGGGCGTCCTCTTGTGCCATCACTAGATTCAATTATTAAACACTGCGACACAAATAATTACAGAATAACCAAAACAATTCTTCAACAATTTATTAGCATATATTTACTATGACAACAACTCGCTATGCTCTCCAGGGTAAGCTTTCTAATACCTTAGTTCAACCCACCAATAGTAATCTAACAGACTCTTACCACTAGCCTTTTCTCGACTGCAAGTCAGACTCTGGATCAACTGTTGAGAACAACCGCCAATACACTTCTAGCAACAATCTTTACTCGAACCCTCTATTTCAATCTTTAATTCCTCCTTCCACTTATCTATCACTTCAGCTTCACCTCTCCTACAGTCTCCCTCTCAGATCCTCTTTCAGATTCTCTACTCCTTCCGACGGAGTTTATATATTTCTTAACTCAACCGCTTCACTTCATTCCTAACTGCTTTACATAATAACTTTAGGTATCATTTTTCATTTTTGGTTGGGCAAAGGTTTAGCGAAAGCAATCTATCTCAATTAAAAGTCCCCAAGGTTAGTGAAGAGAAACCGCGAATAGCCCAATGTCACAAATTTTACTTTATTTTACATTAAGAAATTATTTATATTTCTTTTTGGCAATTTTTGTAAATAAAAGCTTGATTTTACAAAATTTTTTTTACCTCTATTTATTTAATCATTTTATTATGAAAATTTTAACCTAAAATGCAATTCCGTAAGCTTTACATATATGCATAATTTCAATTGACTGAACGTTGCTAAGAGCAAACCTCAGGCTCCCCAGAGTTGAACGTGCATAAAAAGTTTAGCTCGATCGGATTATATGAAGTAAATTAAAATAAAAGTTCATAATTTGAACTGGAAAGACAAAACGTAGATACATATGACATCATAGCAAGTTAAATAAAATCTTGTAAAAAAGGGGGAAATTAGTTTGTAAAATGCAGTAAAATTTCTACTGAAACCAAAAACATTTGTTTTCGAAATTTTTACAACGTTTTTCTGAATTTCACTTGGTGTGTGTGTGTGTGT
>BMAW01026881.1:0-47913 GCA_019974015.1 Nephila pilipes
CCGAAGCTTTCTACGCTGGTAGAAATTTTCTTCGATAACCGATGATTTCTTCCGGGGGCAGGTAATATTCACTGGCGAACGGTACGGTTGTTTACATCGATGGCGCTGCGGCAATGATGGGATGGTCGTAAAAATTGGCCCTCTCTTGTAAGGAGACAAAAATCCAGCAGTGTTAATTTATTACACCGGCTGCATACATCGAAGTGGTATTTATTATACTTTTCGCGACTGCTGCCGGAAATAAAAGTGTTGGAGTTAACGATGAATGAATGCATGGTGACTATAAACTTAATTAAATCAAGACATAACAACATGAATTTTTGATTATCATATAGAAAATGGATGAAGATGAATCATTATTATTTGCATGTCTGTTACTATCCCGAGGCAAAAGTTTGAATAAATTATTTGGAGCTTCGTCATGAAGTGCTTGAATTTCTTTACCACACAGAATATGCTCGAATAAGTTAGCTACAATAAAATTCTCCCATTGATGATTACTGGATAGCCAAACCCATACATGCATTTATATAGATGGAGCATTTGAATGAACTTATTAAAAATGCAAGGTCGAAAAGAGCGGACGTGCTCCGACAAATTACAAGGATTTATTAAAAACTGAACTTTGGCAGAAAGAGTTGCAAAAGGATGTTTGGAATGCAAAATTTCAAAGTGACCAATCATATATTGCTGAAAACAACCACTAATTGTGGATCTGGCCCAACAATATTTAAGTATGTTTGCAGAAATTTGATCAATATTTTTATTCATTTGTCTACGGGAACAATACGATTGATTGAAACTTTAAATTTTCAATGCAATAAATTCTAAGTTTAAGCATCCTATGCTTCTACAAATTCGAGAGGAACGGTTAGATTTAAATACACATGACTTTAAAATTATATCAGTTCCACCAGATGCTTGCATTTACGTTAAAAAGAATGATTCCTGCTTCCAGCATTTCCTACAAAGCGATCTTAACATTACTTCCATTTTCGACGATATATTTATGTGAGCAAAGTTTTTCAACTCTTGTATTAATTAAAAATGATAAGCGGTCATGCTTAAAAGATCTTGACCAAGAACTTCGGGTTGCGTTGTCAAATATTGAGCCGAATATAAAACTTTTGTGTTCATTGAAACAAGCGCAGGTATCACATTAATAATTATTATGATTGCGTAGAAATAAATATGTTATGATTTTATGTATGTATACTTTTCAAATAAAAAACAAACATTTATTGTAAAATTTGTGTATCAATTAATACCTATATACTTTAGCTTTTGGTGTGCCGCGGAATTCTAGAAAGAATTTTGGTGCGTCGTAGGTGAGAAAAGGTTGCGGAGCACTGGTTTAGAGAACAACAGTATTAAAGTTATCAAGCTGGGAAGCTTTGATGAACTTTTAATTATTAATTACTACATATATAATTGACATTTTGTAATGGAGAAAGTATAACATATTTTCCTTTTTTAGTTACTTTTAACTATCATTTTTATTTTGTACATGTTTTCGTGTAATTCTACATTTGTATCTATTCTGTGTTCTCGGCATCCAAGATAGATAAAGCTATAAATCTGGAATAATTAATCCTAGATACAAACTACAATAAACACTATTAACCAACTTAATCATTTATTGCGTAGTTGCATAAAACAATATTGCAAAAAAAATTATAACTGACTAATAAAACTTTTAATATAAGAAAAACTAGAAGAAAAAGAGAGACATTATTTTAATTACATAACGGCAAATTTATAAGTGATAGTGATACACACAAAAATGCTTTCATGATCTTATTACAATTTAGTCACATTTTTATATCCTTTTTGTGCTCTAAATTTTATTTTTATACAAGTTTCCTGATGTGTTTTTTTTTTTTTTTTTTTTTTTTTTAATTTTGATACCTGAGTTTTGGTACAGTTTTGCTTAAGTAACCTGATACGGAAATCCCACAGACTTATATAATTATTCACAAACCGATCCTCCTGATAATTTAGATTTACAGGTATTTATCAAGTTTTACTTTTGTATGTAAAAGCTCAAAATTCCTTCCTGTGTTATTTAACTTCGGTGTTCAGAATTAATTTTTATTTTTATCTCCACTTTTTTTATTCGCAATAAATAAACAGAACACATCTTTGTACAGTGATCAAGATGAATGCCAAAGGCTTCTGGAAACAAAATGCAACAAATTCGAATAATTCAAACTAAAAATATCATAACCAATATATTTTGAATTATTATTACACTTCTTATTCTAAGTGGATTTGATAGAATAATTATTTGTAAATGCCGCATTTAAATGTAACACGGGGCTGTTAGCGACGGACCTTGTAATTTTTAGGCTCAGTCAAGTGACGAGGACGATACCTGATGCCTGCCTCTCTTAAAAACTTCTAGACATTGATGATGAAAAGAGGTGAATTTCATCTCTTTTTTTGTACAAAATATTCTTTTCAGAAGCAGTTGTGGTAACAGATTAATAAAAGATCGCATTTCCAGAATAAGTTTAATTTATTTTATGTTATTATATTTCTGAGATGTGCAGTCTAACTTTTATTATATATCACAAGTTGCAAGCTTGTGACATAGTTCCTTTGAATAAAAATAACTTTTAGCGGTTACCTTTTTTATTATATTTTATAAATTAATTCAAGGATATTTCGAAATAACAGAATTAACACAATAGGATTATTCATGTTAACTTTTATAATAACGAATAATATAGTGTTAATTAGTTTTACGAAAAGTAATATGAAATATTACAAACTTAAATAATTTGATTTAAATCTTAAATTAAAACTTAATTAAATTTGATTATTTAATGCAAATAAAGTATGACCACTCTTAAAATGGCGGATATGTTCTGATAAGTTTCAGCGTTAAGCGAAATAGTATTAAATGAGTTCATCTTAATCAAATTTCCCATCTTAACACGTAAATATTGGAGATAAGTGAAACAGAACAATGAATAAGATGAATAAGAAATTTTACCACTTTTTTGTTTTATTTTGAAACATCTATTTTTAAATACTTATAATTATATTAATGATAGACTTGTGTAGTGCTAATATCGATTTTTTTTCACAAAAGATTTATGAAAATCAAAAAAGTGCGAGTAATATAGCTAGGTTTGCGCTAAGGAATACTGGTGTCGTTTGATATTATTTTTTATAAAGGAATCATATAGTGTTTTTTGCTTTTTCCTGTTTCGTTCAACAAGGAATTGTGATTGCAAGAAACGCATTAAGGACACTTCGTGCTGCCTTTGAACTTGTATCAAAAGTTAAATCATTTTGTATAATATGGTTCATAATTATAGATATAGTGACGTTGGCGTTTTTAAAAATTCTGTTCAAAGTTCTTTTTGCTCCTTTTCTGCAAAAATGCTAATTTCAATATCTTTGTGATCTTATTCAACTAATTCTTTAAGATCGTCGTTGGAAACACTTACACCAGTTGTAATTTGCAATAATTCTTCAATATCCTTTTCACCAATATGATAAAACTTGTTTCATTAGCTAGCTTAGCAATTTCGTCGATATCAACAATGGACTCTCTTGTGCCAACTTCCTTGCCTAGCTTCGACATGCGTTCTTCCATATTCTATTTTGGTATATTAAATATGTGGGGTGTATGCGTATGCGGGAGTGTGCACTCTATTTTCACATCTGATTCATGCACAATAAATTATTAATCAGTAATTTTATTTAAACTTTTGTCAAAAAAATATAAATTAAGTACACATTGTCTCACATTTAAAAAATTATTACTTTTATTATTAAATGGTGAAAAAAACCAGATCTATTTTTGCAATCACTTACTTGATTTTAATTGTAAAATCAGCTTAAACGAAAAATTATACGAGTATATTTTATTGCTGCAATGCTTGAAATTTTTTCAAATACATCACAAAATCAATTTAATTATTAAAATTAATTTCTTCCCAAATGAATATTATTAATAAATAGTTTTACTATTTAATTCAATAAACATATTGAAAAATTATCAACTTAGAAATCTACTCAAAACCTTCAAAAATTATTTTATTTCATATCAACTAAATGAGTTTGTAATTGAATAATCTGCCAATTTTCTCTTTAAGCAGAACATTTCAAACATTAAATCAATTAATAATCTAACTTATCAGAGATAATTCTGAAAATTGATTTTCAAATTACTTGAGATAACTCTCTGTTAATAACAAACCATTGCTTAGTAAAAGTTACCTTCTCTCTTTTCCTTATCTAATATTAATATAATGTAATTCCGAAATGAAAAACGAGACTGTGTTCCTTATTGAACCTTGACCGTAAAAAGATAATAAAGATAATATCATATGCATTAATGTTCAAATAAAAAGAGGATTTCTAAATTTGCTCTCTAATACTTTTTTTATGCATTTTCATTCTACTTAAAACCCAAGGTCACGCGTGTTTGAATTTTCCAGGAAAAAAAATATTTCCTTCAGGGTGTCATTTGCGAATCAGATTTCAAAAAGTTTGGGTAAGTTATTTCTTTGTTTATTTTATCTTGTTACTTTATATATAAAATTATGAATTATTGTTAATAGCTGATCACTAAACACCTACGTTTATAAAAAAAAATAGTGAAAAATTAATTTTTTACCAAACCTTAGTGAATACCTCAAGAGCTTTTAATATTTTTACTAGTAACTTAGGAGCTTTGTTAGCCACCCAAGGGACTATTGTTTTAGTTAGATCACTTTTCATCATTTTTTATCGTTTACTTCAATTTTAATTTCATTTAGCTTAAATATATTCAATTTAATAATTCATCGTTTGCTTTAATTTTAAT
This sequence comes from Nephila pilipes, assembly GCA_019974015.1. Lineage (NCBI taxonomy): Eukaryota > Metazoa > Arthropoda > Arachnida > Araneae > Nephilidae > Nephila > Nephila pilipes. Next base: position 4,823 of record BMAW01026881.1, read on the forward strand.
TACATGTAGCTTATATAATATTCAATTCAATAATTTATCGTTTCCTTTAATTTTAATGTCGGAAAAGTTAACTGTTGTCCATTTCTCGATATTTCATCGTTTACTATAATTCTTAGATTTAATTGAGTAATTTAATAATAATTGTAAAAAAGCGCATCTAGGATGCCTCAGTATGTTCTTTATAAAACTTTTCATAGAACTTTTTTATTATTTATTTTAATTTATCAATAAATAATTTTTAAAACTCTTAAATAACCATCACATCGAATCAAAAAATGCAGAATGTGTGATCCGTCTGCTCTCTAATAAAAATTCCTATAAGTTTGCTTATCGTGAACTGGGAATAAATTTAAAAATTATTTAACAAGAAATTTAAATATATACAATATAAGTATTTCATAAAAATAGTTCCCCAATTTCAAATTATATATTTGTAAAATAAGATTTAAAAACTTTTAAATTTTTAAAGTAAAATTAATCATTTAATACATATCATATGTGAATTATTATGAAGGACATCAAAGAAAAAATACAAATTCGAATATTTAAAAGATGATTGAAAATATATTTTCAAAATTCAAGCCACTATAAACAGATTGCCGAATTATAATTAAATGTTGGCAGTATTTTTAACAAAAAAATGAATTGAACTTTACTGAATTAATTGAACACTCACACACACACACACATATATATATATATAAATTACAGCATGTATTTTAAAGAGATAAATAAGTCCACTGTAGAACTCTAAAATGATTTTGTAACTAGGTATGTGGATACATGAACAGGTATTATGCAATTTTTTCAAATATTAATACTATAAAAAGATTAATAAGCATTCGAAAATAATGCACTTATTAAAATAAAAAAATTATGGCACAGAAATTAATAACAAGACAACTTCGCCTTATAAGGAATTTACATTTTAAAATAATAATATATAAAATGTATTTCTGGCTTGAAAGAAATCCATTTTAGCCAAGGGATTGCTGGCTGTGAAAATACCTGATATCCAAAGAGTATACACAAACTTTGATCTGAAAGTTATATTCAACAGATTCCTTTTCGCATGGTACGTGCTGCAGTGCTATTCACCATCTGCTGCATGTAAAGTGCTATCGTGTGTGAGGACGAACATGTCAAAAATTTGTGAGACATAAAAGTGTTTGCTTTGTTATCGATTCTTTGTATTTTATGGTTGTTTTCGCATTTTTTCTAAGTCTTTGCCTAACACCTCCATTTTTTCTGTGCCACAAATACCGTTCTAAATCCATTTTAAGTTTTTCACAACAAGGATCATATTTCAATAACAAAATGTAGGGGATGGTGTTTTTTTTATTTATTTGTTTATTTATTTTTGAGATGTTTGCCCTTTAACTGTTACTGGGAGAGATGGTCTATTGTTTCTCACATCATCTTTGAGCGTGTATCATATAATATCTGCATTTAAAATTTTATTCCGTTTTCCTCCAACTCTATGATCGCTAGGCGTATATCTGCATCTTTTATAATTACACTTTATATATAGCGAAGATTGATTCTTGTAAAATGAAATTTTCTTCCAAAGACATCCGCTTCCGAAAATTACTCGAATTATTCTAAAACCTTTTAACTAATTTGAAACATAAAGAAAATATTCAACCGTAATGTTTGATGCTTTAGAACGAAGTTTCCATAACCAGATCTCCAACATTTCCCATTGATTCTGAGATTCAGTTTCCAAAGCTTAGAATATTTACTACTTAGCAATTAGCCATGAATTTTCACTAACTTAATATCTTACAAAAATAAACTATAATTATGTAACAAAAAGTTTTTTTAAAAAAAACTTTCATATGATATTGAAATATTTTTCTCTTTAAAAAATAATCTTCATTAATATTATGGTGTTTAAAGTTTATGTGTGTTGATTTTCATAGACAAATAAAATCCATTTTTTTCCTGTTAAAATGCTTACAAATATAAAACTCGATATGCTCAAGTGAACTGTCACTTAATATAATTAGTGTAGAGGTTGTATCAGTTTGACCCAGCAACATCTATGAATCGCTCAACTAATTAAATGATATTGGTTCTTAACCAATTCTTTCAAGTTGATTCACATTGAATGGATGGAATGCATTGGTTGGAATCTGTCACAGAAAGGTTGTATATTATTTCTCTTCTAAGAAGTCAATCTGACACAAAGTGATATTTTTGAAACATGCCCAATGTACTTACATCGCATGCAATAGCCATGTTGATTTCGCGAACGTAATGCTAATTCTATAGAATTTCTACTACTATCCTCAAATCTTTAATATTTTATCTATTTGAAAGCAAAAAAAGTACACCCAAAAGAGCTAAAAATAATGAAGGTTTCTAAAAATAATGAAGGAATTACATTTTATCTCTGATTTCTGAAAATATATTAGAATATTTTTGAAAACCGAAAAACCCACAAAGGAATCGTTAAAATAGACACAAAAACATTTTTTTTAAAATAAAATTAGAGCAAAATTGTAATTCCACAGAAATCTTTGTCATTTTCTGTTCTTTTAGATGCACTTTTTTTGTATTCAAATAGATAAAATATTAAAAATTTGAGAATGGCAGTAGAAATTCTATAGGATTAACATTGCTTTCATAAAATCAAAATGGCGGTTGACGGAGCCTTAAAAAGCATGATTTATCTTATCCGAAAGATACAGAATTAGTATTAGTACTCGAGTTCTTAGAAAGACTGGATCAACTGATGTTAATATTTGATGTAACGTGATTGTTCATTAATGTCGCAATGAGAAGTAACGCGAGGGCTATTGGTGACGGACGAGGACAATCCCTGAGCTAGCACCTCCCTTTCCAATCTTCCACTCCATGCCTTGGGAGGATGTAAGACCTCGCCAGATTTAACATGTATCAGCTCTGCTATACGGTTGTTATTTAATGACATCAGGGCTCGAACCCACGACTCGACTGAAACAGTGCCGGCCGTAAGTTCGAGACCAGGAACGCAAATCTACCGCGGCCCCAATATTAATATTGGAGCATAAATAATAAAAATTCTGGCAAGAAATCAATGAAACAGAACTGGAAACACAAGTAAATTCACTAGAGCCTCTGTTGCTTTTTATGAAAAATGTCAATTTAAGAATTTGAGCCATTTTGGCTCTTGGATTTGCACAAGTTGCGTTAAATGACAGGTTACCTAAAAAGTATTACCTAAAAAGTACTATTAGCATACTAATTTACTGTAGTTAATTTAAATATAAAAAATTATTACAGAGCTCTTAGTATACAAATCAGGCGCTTGTAGGATTTACAATTGTTAAGCAAACATAACGTTTTTTATACGACTAGTTATAACGTTATTATAACTAGTCGCAAGTTGGAAGAAATAATACCATCCGATACGACATTCTAGTCGAGTAGATATCTGATAAGTTTAGTAGATATCTGATGGCCCATCTCTTCGGAAATTCTGTGTGGAATGAAACTGATCTTTCAGAATCACAAGACATAATCATTTCTTTAAGTTGTATAGCTGAATTAATAAACTCAGCTATTGGTCACAGAGCATCCCAACCAAAACAAGCAAACAACAAAAGACATTTGAAAAATTGTAGCATCTGGTGCAGGGATGTTTTTGGTTCCCAGGAGATCGGATTCTAAAAGATCTAAGCTCACGAGAAACATAAATTTTGCTTGACCTTTCACTCGCATCTAGATGTCTTTAATAAGGATTTTGTCCGGTTGTAAAGGAGACCACTAACGATTTTGTCGAGGTCGTCGCACTATCAACAGATATATAATTTAAGAGCCAATGTTACTAACACAAATATTAGCGAAATAGAATGTCTCCAAAAACTGATCAACCAGAAACCCTACCTCTCAAAAAGAGCCTTCTGTATTGACTACAGTTTGCAAAAATGCTTCCACTATAGTTGCTTAAACCATGCAGAAGTATTTGTTAATAGTGAAAAAGATAATGCTACGTTTTCACATTGTTTTTTTTTTTTTTTTTTTTAGATCTGATTTAGTTTTAAGCAAACGCAACTTTCATTAAAAAACAATAATTTGTGGAATTTTATGTGAAATTTGTTAAACTACGGATTAAGTAATATATTTTACTCAATAATAAAAAGAATTACTTAATTAGAAATTACTTTGAATTGTCCTAAATAAGTAAAAACTCAGTTTCAGCCCAAAGTTTCCACTGACGTCAGAACTTTTTATTTTTCCACTGCCGAGTTAATCATTGATTACAAATCAATGTTTCTTAAGACTTTTCCATTAAAAATATGAAAGTGGAAAAAAATTTTAAAAGATAATAATGTGATATTAAAAGAAAATTTCATAAGCACGACAATCTTATAGATTACGCGAAGAACTAAGAAATTTAATTCATTTGTACTAATTATTTTGAACTAATTTTCACTAATTGATAATTAATTTGTATTAATAATTAATATAATGACTATTCTGACATAAAATTAAAGTGCACTAGTTTAATTATTAATAATTGGAGACAATGTTCATTGTATTGTACTACTGTTGTATGGAGCTCAAATGAATTAAACATTGTATCCATAAGAAATTCTTTTTTTTTCTCGTAAATAGAACTTATTATTCATTGTTCCTAAATAACAGAAGGTCTGTTAGAGTAATAAAATTAAAGAGATATAAAGTAAGTAAATATAAAGCAAGCAAATGTAAGAGAACTTTAGCTCTTATAAAAAGAAAATATCAAAATATTTCGAGAAATTTAATTCCATACTTGCGCGGGCATAATTTTCATCCTATAGTAGCAGAACTGTTTTTAAAAGTAATACTTATTTTAACAGAAATATTTATTCATAAAATATTAATAAAACTATACAATTATACAAAACTACAATATTCAAAAAATATTGCTCAATATTTGCGAGGTACTTTGGACTTTCTGGATAATCTTTTCTTAGTTATGCTACTGATCCCACCACACACATTCACTTTTTAAGCTCTTTCTAATTTCTTAATTTATTCATAATAATGGTTATACAGCTAAATGAAGAATAAGGTAAAACTAAAATAAAATCAATTCGATATATTCCTACTACTTCTAATTAGTATTTCAGAATTATATTCCTGAAACTTGAGAAAATGGGTTAGTGGGGCCTCCAAAATCCATTAACATTTCTTTCAATACTTTTTCAATAATTTGAGGAGCACAGATAAGGGAATATATGAACTAATTTAACGTAACTCCAAATATAAAGTTAAAATAACGGTGACAAAGACATAAACATTTTCTTAAGTACATAGAAGGGTGTAACATCTCACACAATATCTTGATTTCCATATCGTGTCTTTCCATAATTTTGGCACTCCGTCAGATTCAATATAATTTGTGTGTGTGTGTGTGTGTGTATGTGTGTGAAATCTTCATTTAAATTTACCACTCTTAGCCCTCGAATCTACCCATAGCTTCTACAGGACTTACAGTATGATAAAAATATATTAATATAGAATTAAAATGCTAAATAAATATATTTAATTTAAATATTGGGCACGAATTAAAGAAAAATGCTTATAAATCTTAATTCTACTGATATTAATTTTAAAGATAGCTGAAGGAATAAATCTTGTTAAAATGTGTCGAATTTTATTATAAAATTATTTTAACAATATGGAGAAAAAAATTTAAGCTTTGCTATTTTTTTTTCGGAAAGTTGCATTTAATTTTCTAGAGAATCGTTTTGATAGATAATTTATTCATTAAAACAATTTTTTTTTCATTTATCTTCTGTCAACAAAGACCATTAATATTCTTGGAGAGAACATTTTCTCAGAATTAATTCCCTGCATTCCGAAAAAATAATATATGACCTCTACTCTTAGACCCTCTTAACGCTATTCGTCCCATAACTATCAAATGACAGCTTGTAAGTTTTTGATAACAAAATTTACAAATAGTATAATCTTTTTTTGTCACTTCACTTCATAATCTTTTCTATTAAAATATGCAATTAATTTTTCAAAGCATATATATATATATATATATATATATATATTCAGAGAGTTATTCCATTGCTATTAAATTTGTGTCACACTTTACCCAGAAAAATATCGCGCCAATCGTAACACACCAAGTTCTCTCAGAGGGAAATGAATAACGTAGACGAGAATAGTTTCCTGATAGTGAAGATAAGCTATTTGAAAATGTTAATAATATTTTAGGCACGAAACTTGTATTTACAGATAACGAGAATGAAAGGGAGAATATTACGAACATAATAGAAGAACGGGAAAGAATGAGATTACTCTCAAGTTCTGTAGATGAGAATGATAGAAAGAAAGAAAAAAAAGATCAGTATACTTGTATTTCAAACACGGAAAGAGAAATTCAAATAAGTTCTATAAATTGGAACAGCAACACCACGGAAGAAATGGATGGATTTCTCAATGCATATATATATATATATATATATTATTTTCATGGAAGAACTAGGTCCAATGAGAATATGCAGAATGTAATATTATAAAGGTTTAAGTAAAAACTATGTGTTTGCTTGTAATTTACCTGTTTGTTGAATAATTACCTAAAAGCAACTTTAGGTAATTATTCAACTTTCTGAAAAATTAGCTTTTGTATTGGTTATTATAAAAATAGGTACATATTAAGTGACGGCATGTTTAAGTGTTAAAGCACTGAAATTCTATTTTTTATTCAAAATAATATTTAGATTGCCTAGACGTGTGGTCATGGACTTGAGCTTATGGCCATCGTTGTTTCAGTTGATTTGTAGGTTCGAGTCGTTATGCTACCAAAATCCTGCCGAGAAGCATAGTTGATGCCAGTTAAATCTGTCGACGCTCCAACTTGGCTGGGTTTTGAAGTTCGAAGAAGGAGGTACTGGCTCAGGTATCGTCCTTGTCGCAAAACCGAGGTTCAAAATTAGACAGTACATCGACTGTAATCCACGTGTTGCTTCTAAGTAAGATATTAATAACGATTATTCAATCAAAATAATATTTAAAAAGAGCATTTCTCTACCAATACTAAAATGAAGATCGAAAATATTCTTCTTCCTCATCCAGATCTCTCCATTTAGAAAAAGGGGGAAAATCACTTTGTAAGTAAGAAGTCTGTAATTATTTTGAGCGTTCTTCGACTATCGGTAGGTAAGATCCACAGTTACCTTAATGACTGAAAGTAAATAATAAATATATAAATTAATCCGTCTATTATTAGACTTCACTTATACCTTATAATGATTATAAGAAAATCTGCAACCTGTGCTACTGACTTAATTATCGAATATTAAAAATATTTGAATTACGAGAATTAAATAACAGAATAAAAATCCAAAATTTTTTAGGTTTTAAAATGCAAAGAGATTGTTGTAGAAAGGAGGCGAAATTTAAATCAATATGGTTATACTTATCATTTATAAGCATGATTTGAGTACCCTAATTCGATTATTACAAAGATCTAAAAAAAATTATCAATAGTAAAATTTTATTTTATATTATTTAATAATTCCCACATACAGACATATAATAGCAGCTTAACTATAAATTGATTTACTTACTGGTATTACAAATGTAGAAATTTTTTTGTTTCACAAAATCTTGTATCCTTAAGATTAATAGATTGGTTGTTTAGAAACGTCTTCTTAAAAGCAACACGAAAAGCTATTGGCGACATATCTCTTAATTTTGAGACTCGATCAAGTGATGAGGGGTCACCTCAATTGTCACATCTTTCCTAACTTTTACAGTGCGAAAATGGGAGTATTTAGAGCTTCAACAGATTAGATGTACATCGGCCCTGTTATTCAGCGGTCATTAGAGGCATCAGGACTCGAACTCATATCTCAAACGAAAACAACATCAGCAGCGAACTCGCAACCATAACTATTTGGTTATCGTGGCACTCTTAGATCCTAATGAAAGTTATCATAATGATTATTGTACATAGAATATTTTTCGTCATTGATAACAACATTCGGCACTGGTTTTGTCAGAAACAAGTGAGTGTGTGAGTGGTCAGGAAACATTCTTCTTAGATAGGATCCTTCTAAATTATTTGTGAATTCATTCATAAGAATATGATAAACACTAGCGATAAAAAGACTTATTAATAAACTTCAAATAAACTATCAGTCATAGTTTTATTCCAATGTATGTCAGTTTTTGAACTAATTTTATTATTGTTTATATGATTGGGAATTTGAATTCTCCCTTAAAATTACTAGATGGCTTATCTCATTATAAAATTTATCAAATACAATATTCAAATTGCCTTTTTATCGATGTGTGCATTCAACTACCAAAAGAGAATAAATAACTGAGTTCATATTTCTTTTTAAATAAGACAAAATAGTATGCTATTTAGTTATAATAAATGTTATCTATATATATTTCCTTGTCTGAATCTTATTCCAATAAACATTGCTTGTGTGTGGCGGTAAAGGGTGAATTACGACCTCTAGTTAACATTATTGATTTCTTCATAAAAAAAAAAAAGTTAACATTATTGAAAATTTGATATGAAATCCTCAGTTCACAATTTCCTTTTATTTATTTTTTTTTTATCTATTTTTTCATGAAAATGCTTTAATTTTTCTTTCATGTACGGCTCTTTTCTGTAAGATCTTCGATAAATTGTCCCATTTTTAACTTTAATATGGTTTTTGTAAGTGTTTATTTTTGCAATTTTCATTTCATTAAGAGTGTATTTTCTTGCTTTGATATTCCAAATACACTAAATTATCATTCAGAGTTATTACATATGCATATACTTATTTACTAATACAAAATAGCATTTGTATTAATTTTATTATTTCACGTCTGTTTTAGATAACTATCCATTTTCTATATAATGAAGGAAAATATTTTAACTTGTAGCATAAAACAGTAATATGGAGATTATTTTATCATAAATGAATGATATCATTAATTTTGCAATTTGAACAGAAAGAGGACTGTTTATTTTTAATATGTTATGTGTTCCAAACATTTATTCCAGAAATTTTACTATATACGAATGTCATGTATATTAGAGAAATAGTAGTTATATTTATCTGTTTACTTTAATTTAAACATAAACCCCTTGAGAAAGCTATTGAGAAATACATATATGGTTGCAAAAAAAGCAATTGAAAAGACTTGCACATTAAAAAAAAAGATCACATTTCACATGGAAACTTTTTTTCTTCCATCCTTCTTCTTATTCATGAATATTTTTTTTCAAAAAAAGGCAATTTCTCTTGCACTGTTTAAATATCCTTAAATATTTAAAATGATTGAAAAATATTTCAAAGAAAATCACCACCTTATGTGTGTGGTTTTATCTGTTTCATTTCTCAAATTTGCTGTCTTATTGCTACCAATTATATTGAATGATCATATCTCCTTTTCTTCAAGGTCGTTGACTGTAAAAAAAAGATAAAATCACTGAGAGATTTAAATATAGTATTCATAAATTGATTCAATGAAGAGAAAGTTCCCCCCCCACACACACACGCAAGCACAAATTCGATACCATTTTTTTTTTTTTTTTTTTTTAATAAATCCTGAAACGATCGATAGAATGATTTGGGATTTAATATCATGAATTTTTGTCATCAGTTGATTAATGAAGATATTAATGATAATTTTCCAATACTTATATCATTTACTGAATCATAAAATACCAGGTGGACAATTTTCTGTTGTTTCTGTTCAAACTTTATAAAATAAGATAATGAGAAAATCTAACAATTTATCTGAATTACAATACAAAGAATCAAACAAAAGTAATTTGCATTCTCATTCTAAAATTACACTGGAAGAATTTGTAAATTTTTTTCCTTTTTCCAATTAAAAGTATTTGAATTGTATCTGAAATTGGTTTCTATTTTTGATTCTAGACAACAATGGAAAGTTTTTTAATCGTAGAAGATAAAGTAAATGAAGTGTGGCTATCTGTATACAACCAGTTCAGAGGAAATGGAATAATTCTTTATGTTGTGGGTAAGTATTTCAAAATAATACAAATTTGAAAGCCTTATTTTAGGCTTTAAAAATATTAATATAGATTTTCTAAACATTTTAATATTAATCACAGGTTATTTAAAATATCTACTACTTTTAAAACGCTTCCATTACTTCTATTTATTTACCTTCTAAGTAATTCAATTACCTTCATATATTTCTAGGTTTCCTAACTTTGCAAAACAAAATTCATTATAAACCTGAATTACTCAACCCGTAATACTGTAAGAGCACGGGTAGTAAAAAAGAATCTGAATGATATCATTAATTCAAATGTTAAACTATAAGGAACATCTCTCTCTCAAAATATTTATTCACATTATTTAAGCTATTTAGAAGTTTTGTTAACTCTATTTAGGAAAATTTGATGTTGTAAGCTCAAATATAGTGTTGCAGGTTCTCCCACCCATTCCCCATTAATTTACCGCTGATGCTGCTTTACTATGGAGTTTGATATGAGAACTTCGCCTTGTGAAAGAACCGTAATATATGCAAATTATCTTTAATATTTTCAAAGAAGTGTAGTGAATAGGATTGAGGAGTAAGAAGAAGTAATGGGAACCCGAAAGAAGTAAGAGCTCAGTAAGCCGAATTACGGAACATGTACAAGTATATTTGATTCGTAATTAGAAGTCTACTTCAATCGGAATTAGAAGGTTACCGTTTAGAGTTCCCAAGATAAGTAGATGTTTTTATTAATAGTTAGAGTTAAATTAACCACTCCACATATATTTAATTAGTTTTGTTTTTGATTACTCAAAGATTGGAATAAACTGGTTAAAAAATTTGGCTGATCATTATTGAGTAATTATGTTTCTCACTCACAACGAGGATATTTCATCGTAATTGAACCATTTAATTCTACATGGTTCATTCGCATGTACCATTATTATTATAATTACTATTATTGCTAATATGTACAATATAGTTAAGGAGATGTACCGGTAAAACACACACAAAAAATAGTTTTTTAAACGTTTCAAAAAAGTATGACAAAAGATATCTAAAATCAGTGCAATGCAATATGTATCCCATTCAAGAAATCTTTAATAAATTACCTTCTTTCTTTCAAAATTATTTTAAATTGAAAGAGAGAACATCAGAACTAAATATAATAATTAACTTAATATCTTAATCTAAAAGTTTTGCTTCTGATTTGTTTTATTTCTTTACAACTTTTTATTGCATATTTATTTCTGAGAGTGTGTAGGATTTACGTCAAAATTTATATCTTTTCTATTGCATACAGTTGTACCTTAGAAACAAGTGCCTCGGAATTCAAATTGTTTGAGTAATCTTGGTTTTTAGTTATAAAGCAGAATTTGAGATACGAACCTGCTTCTGTGACTTCGCAGCTACCAATTAGTTAAGATTCTCGAATCTGTTGCGTCGTTCAGTTCACATGTTTATCTCACCGCAAAATCATTTCTGTCTAGTTGAGTTGAAATATTGTACATGTTTCTTATCTATAGTTTTTTTTTAACTTTTTTCGAGTAACCCTGAGTCCAAAGAATATGAGTGCAAAAAACAGTGCCGAGAGAAGGAAAAAAGAAATGTCCATGAAATGAAACCCTGAGATAATAGATAAATATGAGCAAGCTAAAACTGACAGACTTAGAAATGCAGTGCAGTCGCGCCAAACGATGTGAACTATTCTGAGGCAAAAGAGTGAGTGAGTGAGTGTGTGAGTGAAGATTTTTGGCGCAAAAGACAGGTGTGGCTATGCTGCTCCAAAAAAAGATGTAACTGTGGTCTAAACATATGGAAAAAAAAGGGAAAAAAGATAAAAAGTTTTACAAGTCTTACGAAAAAAGAGAAGAATCGCTAAGGTATACCAGGTGTGCCTCACTCGTGGTTACCAAAGACAGTAAGCCCAATGGGAAAGAAAAAAGATCACTTCAGTGCCTCGGGGTCATAATGCCCTTACCTTCCTAAAGAAGGCAGGCCCCTGAGATCCCGTAATCCAGGGTGCCCTGGTTGTACCCCCAGACACTGGGCACCCATTTTATTTGCCTTTTACGACACGTATGAGTTACAGTGGGACTTTTCTCCTCCGCCCCCCCCCCGCCTCTACAGGTGTGTCTGAAGCAAAATCACAGAATAAATGCTTTAATTACTGCTAAAGGTGTTGAAATTATTTCAAAGATAATTTACTCTATCCATGAAAAAATGGTAAAAACAAATTTAATTTAAGCAAAAATGAAGTGAAAGAAAAAACACTAATTCCATACACAAATCGGTTATGCCAACATCATTATCTCTTTTACATGTATCTTTGCAATTAGTACATTTTGTTTGCATTGACTGTTTATTCATTATAAATAAGTTATTGCAAAATGTTTGAATTTTCGGGGGGGGTATTAAACTTAATCTATTGGGAAAATTAGATTAACATATAAGCATTTTTACTTATGAACTCAGTTTTAGAGCGAATTTAATTTAAATCCCTAGGCGCCACTGTATTTTGATAAAATTATTAAATTAAAATTGATTAAAAAATTAAGATTGATTTCGCTGTTACTCGAAATAATATTTTTTTAAGATTTTATTACCTTTCAGATATTTTCTTTCTTCTTTTATAACATTGAAATATATTTTGTTGAATATAAGATATTTAGCACAATCACATACTAAAGTTTTGATTAAATAAAGTCAGTGTCAATAATTAATTTTAAGTGGACTAAAAAAAAATTAAATATATTACTTATACAAGAAAATACTTCTAGATGACCGAGCTGTATCGAAGTATAGAAAAAAAATTAATGATTTCATACAGTTTTCCCTGAAGAAGTGGAAATGGTGCTTCAGCAAATCTGATAATCATTTTACCCTCAATTTTTCCAACCCTTATTCATTTCAAATAAAAAATAGTTTTTAATTTAAGAAGAGGATGGGAAGACCTTTGTCAGGTAGAAAGATTGTGTGAAAACTTCAATTTTCTAAGGTGAAAATCAAAAATATTTCAGTCAGCTATAGAATGTCATCTCGAAATCCAAACTTAATCCGTTCCAAAGCTCGGTTCGAATTTCAAATCATTCGATCTCCAAGGCAAATTTCCTCCTTTAAAAGAACGTAACTTTAATTACTAAGGTTCAGTATCCCTAGAATTTAAATTTTCTAATTCTCTAGAATTAATCTTAACAGTAAATATACTGAATTGTAAGGTTAAATATTAAATAATAATAATTGAACAAATAAGAGTATTTAATGTAATTAAATTTACGAAATCTATAATTCCTTTCAAAAATAATGATGGTTCCACATTCATAAGCTGTACAAGGAGGAGGGATATTACAATTTGGAAGGTGAGTTATATTCCGTGAAAACATCACTTAATTGCATTGTCTATATTTAAAAAATAACTAAAATCATAAATGAAAAATAGCAGTAGAAATCACTCATTAACTTTCACTATAGATTCCGACAAAGCGTACTGTTGTCAGAAACATTGCAGAAACGCAGGTGGGGGAGTACTCAACTACCCACAGAGGACCAGAAAAGACATCATTCTATTTCATCCCACCAAAGCCTTTTTTTAAACATTTTTGGGGTTATTACTTCTGGTCCAACGTAGCCCGAAATCTCCTCTCATACTGTTTCTAAAACAGTTGCCTCAAACATCTGTAGGAGGATGTGCTAAGACTTCATTGAAAATCAGTTTTCAGGTACGTTCTGGAAGTTTGGATACTAGAATAATGTTTGGATTCCGAGGCAAAATTTGCTCATATTTTTCGTTTCGCTTTCAAATTCCTATGTACCCCTGCACATTGGAATTTAATTACTTCGAATAGTCCCATAGAGCATCTATGAAGCTGTGTATAAACAAATAACTGTCTTAAATCTTCCAACAAAGTCGATAAAGGAAATTGAACGGATGTGGTTATTTATATGGACATTGCTTCTCATTCTAGCTTTCAACAATTTAATTGAGAGTATGGAAAGTCGATGCAGCAAAAATATTAAAAGTGAAAATGAACGCATTTTTAATTACACCCCATCTCATTTATTTACTTTTTTTGCAAAAAATCTATGATTGATAAATTTTTTATCAACCAGTAGAATTTTGAAAAAAATACAACTATTTGTTTGTAAAGTAAGCTGGATGTTAAAATAATGCTTCAGATGGTATCATAAACTTTCAATTATTACTATAAGAACTAAATTATTTATAAGGAAGAAATCCCTTCAGCATGTTAATTGATTCATATATGCGTAATGTTTAAAATTATAGCTATTAATGTTGATTTGTTTCAATTTAAGCAGTCGTAGATTGCAGCAACCTTCAGTATTGTGTAGTTGTAATTATTATACTGAGCTGTAATTAGGTTTTAATTATTACTTAATATACAATTTTCGAGATAGGAATTTAATTTTTATTTATTATTCTTAAATACACACACACACATAGTCACGGCTTCACATCTGCTTAGTCACACCTCAGTGTTATACATTTCTCTCGGTGTTTCTTGATCTTTTGAAGGCTGGCATTGTAGAACTCAGCTATTGTATTATATCTTCTCCATACTGTCTACGGTTTTTTGAAACCACAAATCAACATTAATAGCTGTGATTTACAACACTATGTACATAAGAGAAGTAACCCAGATATTAGGAAGGATTTTATCCAGATATCTCGGTTACTTCTCAGTTATAAATAAAACCTTACAGAACCTCTTCAATAAATAACTGTTTAAGGAGCAATTCTTTCAATTTAAATATGCTAATTTGTTTTGAAATAAGACACAAAAAAACTACTTCTGCCTCAGGTTAAAGATGGAATTTTTTATTGGAAAAAAAAGGCATGGACTTTTATATACGGGATTATTTCTATTATATGTCAATCTACAAAAAAAAAGACTTTTATCTTGTTTAATCAAAAGAATCTATGACAATCCAAAAAATTTCTTTGGTTAAGTAAAAAAAAAGTATTATAATTGCAAAACACAAAATAAATTATTTTAGGGGCTAATATAATATTACTGCAAATTAGAAGCTAAAATTAAAGTAATTAATATTTAATTTTAAAGAAGTTAATCTGTTAAATAAGATATTAAAGTTCAGATGTTTTTAGAATGGAACAGGCAAATGATGAACTATTTAAGGTATTCTTTACTTTTCTTGAAATCTATGGTGCTCTTTTTTCGTTTTAGTTCCTCAATTCTTGATGATTTCAATGTACTGGATAGTTGGTGTTCTCTTCTCAATCGTGGATTTTACAGGAAAGCCACATTTCATATCGAAGTACAGAGTACCGGATCCAACGGCTAACAGCATTCCAGTAAATGAGCTCTACGATTTTTTTTTCTTTTTTAAATTAAAATGGCCTTTTTTTCATTTGCTGAATGGAGTTTTAAGAAATGTCACTTGTTATCCTAATTTTCTTATTACATGATAACTTAATTTGGAGTAAAATTGATATAAAAATTCAAAAAAGAAATAAGAAGTGTCAAGGAAGTGAAAAGCATTTTTAATTTAAAAGTTGAGACTTGGAAAAAAAAAGAAATATTATATATAGATATAGATTTGCGATAAAAATTAATTGTAATGAACTAAAAATTAAATAACAATTTTTTTTAAAAAAAAATGCATCGACATAGTTTTATTTTTAATGTGTTTTAAGAGACATAATTTGAACATCTTAATAGAAAATCTGTTTTATAAGAAAAACATAATAAAATGAAAAATAGAAAATTAATTCAATGGAGCTCATTCATAGTAATTTAAAGAAAAAATGTCTCGAATCAGAAATATTTTATTTTATTTGTTAAAATTGAAGTAACTGAGATTTCTTCAACTTCATATGTTGTTGTTTTTTTTTTTACTTCAGAAAAAGTTATATTAATATTTTCATTGTACAGTCTTACCGCATATAGAAACAATGATGATGCTCAGAGAGATACTCATATTTAAATAGGAGTGATTGTTCAACGAAGAAATAGGAATAAATGGGAAAAAGCTATTGCTTATTCAAAATTTTAAAATCTAAGGAATTTAAATTTTCATTACATTTTCTCTCCTATATAAATAAATTTTGAATGCGTTTGCAAAGTTTCGTATTATTTTCCCATTCCAAGATAAAGTAAATGAAATTGAAACGTTCTAACGATGCACATACTTTTAGCTCTAACAGCATAACCTTCGTTCAATTTTACAGTTTTTCATAGGATACATTTATGTATGATTCTATAATCCATAGATTAATGTATCTTAATCGTTGTGAAACTGCTCGATAATGATAGACAATGTTCACTATATGAACTATGTGCTTTCATGAAATAATTAAAAAGCTACAAAATGATTCTCATTCCATATGTCAAACATATTTCAAACCCCTTAACATTTTATGTGTTAAATTAATACCTTGAAATAAAAAAAAAATTCAATAATAATATTCATCGACAAATGACCGTTATTTTCAAGTAATAATGTTATGTGCTTTGGAGTGAAGAATTAATGCTTTCTCAAGAAAGTTATATTTCTCTCTGTGCTAATTGAAAGAAATTAAAATGAAAAAAAAATTCTTCTTTGAGTCATCTATTATAAACTTTATATTTTGTTGACTTATTTTCTTAAAATTCATTTGAATTTGTTATAAATATTATGATGATATTTTCGAATTCACATTGATACGAGTTTGAATAATTCAAGAAGATGAGTGTGACATACAAAGGCCAAGAAAAATTAGAAAATTTGCAGCATGGATATATTTTGAATAAATTCAATCCCTCGGTCACATAAATTCTCTCTCATCATTGAGTTTTATTAAAATCATTAAACTGAAGGCATCCAATAATTATAACAGATGGGAAGAAATCATACAATACATTACTGAAACTCATAATGAACCTAAAAAAGTAGCTATCTACAAACAAATACACTTTTACAGAACAAAGTTTTAGAATTCTCTGTTTTAACATAGAAATGGAGGGGCAGTTATTTTTAAGTTCATATGCGAATATTTAAAAATAAGATTTCCAAATTCCTTACTGAACTCTGTTATTAGAAAGCTAATTACTTGATTTACCCTCATATAATTACATTCTAATTATTTATTATTAGAGAATAACTACAAAGAGGCTACTAGAAGTAATTTTTCAAGTTGCATGTAACCAGTTCATTGTGGGTTCTCTTCTCTTCCTGAGTATCTATTCATTCAAAAAACATACCACTAATACCCAAGGATTTGTACCTCTGAGAATACAAAGATTTTTCGGTGAAATTTTGTTTGCTATAATAGCGGAAGAAATATTATTTTACTATTTACATAGGTATGTATGCGTTTCATATATTGTATGCGCTCTAAATGTAATTTAAATTTTAATTCAAAGTTTAATTTAATTTCCAATTAACTAGATTTTAACTTTTAAATTTATTTATCTTCGTCTTAAATGCAAATATTTCTCAAAAATTTGAGTTCATTTCAAATTAATTTCTATTCTTCTAACATTTGGTTTCAAATGACTAATCTGGTTTTTAGCATTAATCTTCTTTGGCTAATAAATAGGAAAAACAGGTTGAAGAATTATTTTCTGTGGTTTTTTTTTTCAATGAAATTACAAAATATGTAACAGCTGAAATTTTCCTTTTAAAAAAACCTATACTTTTTTTAAAAGTTTTCAAGTGAAATAAGTAAATATTTCAGCAATAAATGCTATTTAATTTATTTTAGATGAATAACTCAAATTTCATGATTAATTCAAAATTTAATTCAATATTATTTGGTCTTCTGTAGGTAATTTTGACATGCTTTGTTGTTGAATCGTTAATATCTTCTCAAATAAGTAGATGACAACGCTTTATTAAATACGAGTAGCAGGTGGGTCAACGGAGTGTTTTTTCAACTTGAAATATAATGAGCATTGATATCACCTGAACATATATATTATTCATTGTTCTCTTCGTAAACTTAAGAGATCACTGAAGGATATAAGCTTACAAATCTTATATGCGGTTGCTCGAAAAGGAAATATTCATGAACAGATCAGTTCTATTACTCATATAAGTTAATTTAACCCACCACCTAAAAAAATCATATTTTTAAAAAAAAAGTAGCTGAAAAACATATTTTACAATTCAAAAATGATAATCCATAAAGCTCACACACATATATTCGTACAATTTTGGGGTTATTCAATATTCTATAGAAAAACTTGACGAGTGTTTAAATGTTTGATGATTTCATGATGATTCTTTTATACGACTAAAACATAGGAACTAAATAATCGACACGAAGTCATCAACGCTTAAGAATCAGTATTTAAAAACATATTATTAAAAAGTATATTTGTAAAATAGCTCAATAAAATCGAAATAATAATAATTTAATCCTGGAAAAATTATTAATTATTTTATTTGTATGGAATGCTAAACTATCATTTCTAATCCTTTTTTAAGGGGTTTTGTAAAGTAAAAAGTAAATTATCTCTAAATATTATTTTCAGGTTTTTGAATTATCGCATTTTCAAAATTTGAGAATAGCACTTCAGTCGAATATTTCTGTAATCGTAAATAAAAAGAGTTGGATTATTCTAAAAATAATTTTAAAAAATAATTCGCAATATTTTAAATGTCCTCTTAGTCAAATCAACTATGATGACTTAAATTTTATTCTTTTAAAATATTTCAAAATCTTAAGAAATATATTTTTCTGCATTTTTAACGTACGTTATTATTTCAGCTTTGGTTAAAGAATAATTTAACGTGCGTTTCAGTAGTTCAGAATTAATTACACACATCGATCTTCTGAGACTATGGACTCAAACCCGTGATGGTAGGTATAGAGAGCGCATATGTGCATCTCAATCGTAACACAAGCTTATTCCGTAGCCAAATGGCTCTGATCGCAACTTTTGTGATCTTAGATGTTTAAGCCGAATAGCGAGCTCGAAATCTAAAACAACCGAAAAATCCTCGTGCAGAGTACTGAGGACTGCTTCAGATCAAATTTGAATTGAACTTAAAGGTTCTTATACTCTATTGTGAGGAAATTAAATTGTTAGATACATAATCTCGTTTCTTAATCGAGGTAAAAATTTTGAATTCCGTTATGAATAACTCTCGTGTAACCACTATTGTGACTATATTTCAAACCCAATCAAAGTATAGCTCTTCCATCCTCTTCTCACATTTTAACTCTATAATAATTGCGCAGACGTTTAAAATATTTCAATTTAATGAACCGAATTAAAGGGCTATAAGTAATTGATATATATATATATATCTCAATGATTTATCTAAGTTAACCCTCCCCCCCCCCTTCCTATTCTCCAATTAGCGTACACTTCCACGTTGAGACTTTTAAATTTAGTTATGTTTAATTGAAACAGTTTTTATCATGACATACAAGTTATTTCTCTCATTCATTAATTGTTAATTTTATTTCTAACAATCAGTCTATTAAGATGAAGGGAAATGATATGATTGGAAACTGAACCAACATATTTCTAAGTAATTTTTCATTGAAACAAATGAAATTTTTGCATAGTCACAATTATATTTTCTAGAATTTTGCATCATCGGAGTCTCTACAAGCACTTTCACAAAAAACATCACGAATTTACATCACCTATTGCTATAAGTGCCATTTATTGTCATCCGGTGGAACATGTCTTGAGCAATCTTCTACCAGTTTTAGCTCCCTGGATTCTGATAAATGCTCATGTTTTGTCAATCTGGACATGGGTGACTCTGACATCGCCACTTGGAGTAATGCTTCATTCCGGTTATCACTTGCCACTGGCTCAGCCCCCTGAATTCCATCACTATCATCATATGAAGTAAGCATTTTGATTCTTTTATTAAAGCATTTTTAATCGACCCCAACAAAGCTTACTTAGAAAACAGATTTTCCTTGAAATGAAACAAATATACGATCATCAGCATTTTTTATTACGATAAAACTATTTAGATCCATAAATCTCCTGAAATTTGACTTAATATTTAATATGTGTTATATACTTTAAATTCGTTTGAACCTTCTGAAAAATAATAAATTAGAATATGTTATAGCTAACAAGAATAAAAAGAAATACATAGAACCTTAACTATTCTAGATCATTTACGGTTATATTATTTTTGATGATGATGAAGTCTTATGATGCGTCATTTGGATTGATCTAAGGCATAACTCATTTAATGGCAATATCCAAGATGAATGTTTCAAATAAACTTGAGGTACAATAATATTATTACAAATTAATTAAATCATATTTTGCAAATTCTTTAAATTAGATTTAATTAATCAAAACCAGTAGTTAGTGCTCCTTTATCGCAAAGGGAACTAGAAAATACACTTTTAACTCTTATAGTTCTTAGGTTTTCTTTGTATTAAAATTAATTTAATGAAGCTGAAATTTCTCTTACTTTTCTAAAATTATTTTACTTCGCTTATTTTTCTTCTAAATTTTTTGATTAACTTCACTGAAACGTTACATAAAAAGTATAATTGAGATAAGTTAATAAAAACTTTTTTTAAATCTGAAAATTTTAAAAATATTTTGCATTTTAATGCAAAAGCAAAAACTGGATTAAGCGACCATTTAAAGTAAATATTGATTCATCAACGAAAGTGCAATTGATAAAAACTACTCTGGCTACAGATTTTTGTGATAAAATGAGTTTAGGATAATTTTGACAATTTTATGCTTCTGCATTATTTCCGAATGAACTGTTTTAAAGAAATAGAAAAATGGGTGTGCTTTATGTGAATCTTTTTCTTACTGCCATATTTATATAATAATCAATGTAGATCAAAAGAATTTTTAAAAAATAACTTCAAAATAGTTTTAATTATCCCAGAATTTAATTTTTGTAAATTTTCTTAAAAGTTTTTCAAAACATTTCGGCATTTTAAAGAATATAAAACTAGGAGGCTTAAAGTAAATTTATGGTATATTATTACAAATTATTTAGCAAATTTTAGGTATTACGATATTATCGAAATTAAAGCAAATAAATGCGCTTTATTTCACAATTAATGAATAATGAATTGAGGCAATGATAACAACTGCTTCAATCAAAAATATTGCTAGCTTTGCAGTTTCTCATGCCACAGTAAAAAAGTTAATGTGGTTTGAATGATAAAAACTACCATCTGTAATAAAAACTCTAAATTCTTTCCTTAAATGCATCCTTAAAATAAGAAATAGATTTTTCAAATAACATCAAATAGTGTTCCTTTCTAAAAAATGAAATTGCATTTGTAATCCCTAAAACACAGAATACAAACTCCTCAGAAGTCAAATGCTCAAATGTTATGTTTCGGTTAATAATTAACTGATTTTGTTTAATTAAAAGTTTTTCACTGATTTTGTTCACTAACCTCAAGATTGATTGTGCCATATTAGGTTATTATGATAACATCTGAATAAAAAAAAACTTACTTATATTCTCGCACTACTCTGTTGGAGAACTTAAAATTTAATTAAACTGAATGAGCATAAAAATCAGTCCGTTTATTTCACGGGATTAAAATTTGAGCCTACAATAGTTTCAGTACAAACACGGGAAATAAATATTTCAGAGTGGTTTTGCTTTAAATTTCTATTTTACTAATCAAAAGGTAGGATATTTTTCAAATACAGTAGAAAATAATTCGAGATAAAAACCAACGTTTTTAAAAACAACGTTTTTGTATAGTGGCAAAGTTTGTTAAGAAAAATTATTGAAATATTAGTTAAAACTGGTCGCAAATATCTAAATATTGCATTGTTAGGCAAGTAAGAACGGTTCCCGAAATTTCAGAGCTCTAGCTTGATGGGAAGTTGGTTAATTTAACGATAGAAAATTTGATGACTCACTGATACACACACAGTCAGACATACACCAAGTGAAATACATAAAAACGTTAAAACTAACTAAAATTAATTAATTCCTCCAGTAATTTAAATATTTGGAATGCAGTTTAACCCAACCACCCTTGGCGGCAAGAATTATTTGGCGGTATTTTGCCAAATGTGGCTACCCTGGTCCGTTTTACGGACTTAACATTCAGCCAAACAAAAAAATCGCCAAGTTTGGTGCCTTTTGAAATCGCGCCAAGTGGTTGGGATAAACTGCATTATTGAAGAAAATACTAGCTAAAACTTATCGCAAATGTCTAAATATCGCATTGTTAGGCGAGTGAGAACGATTCCCAAGATTTCAGAGTTCTAGCTTGATGGGAAGTTGGTTAAATTAACGATCGAAAATTTGATGACACACACACACACACACACACCAAGTGAAATTCAGAAAAACGTTTTAAAATATTATTTTTTAACAACAATTACTTTCTTATATAGTACCAAATAGAAATTGAATACATTTGTTCTCTAATAAAATTGTGTAAAGACTGTGTATGTATAAAATGTAATACTATTTTAAATTTTAATTTTAATTAAATTTAAATTTTTTACTATTTTTCTCAAAACCTTTTTACAACATTTTCTAGAAAACACAAATATAAACTTCATGATTTCTTATCCGGTGTTTGTAACGTTATACATATCCTCTCAATTATTCCCTTTTAACACCCACAGCACAAAACAAAAAAACTAGTTAAAGGGAAGTATGACAAATAATCATTACATTTAAACCTATTTGTCTAATATTGTGAACGAAAAAACTGTTTGGTGACAGAATTAGATTAGTATAATTATTGTAACTGTTCTTTTGAATAAAGTGAAGCAATTATGATAGAAATAAGTCGAGTCAGGCATATGATGCCCTTCAAACATCCAGCAAATAAAAAGAAAATAGAAGAGAAAAAAAATTTAGTTCCTATATATTCTATTTTTGTCACGAATAAACGTTCTTCAAAACCTTTGAAATGTCAATATAAAGGTAAAGTAGAGAAAAAAATTTTCAGTTTCAAATCAGTTAAATGTATAATAGTTACATCGAGGAAAAGTTTAAGCTATCAGATCACACACAAATGTGATTTCACATAATTTCAATTTAAGAGATTAAAATAAAAACTACTAATAAATTTGTGCTGAGTTAAATAAAAAAATGTAGTTTCTTTCATGCTATGCATTCAAACAATTATAAAAATATAATTTATTCTAAATATTACCTGGATAATTTAAAATTCATTTGGTTCACAAACGTTTGGTGATATTATCATCAAACGATTCCCTCTTTCCTCGTATATTCAGAGGCTTGCTTATTTCAAGTGAGTACGGTCACCACTCTCCAGGGGCACCTAACAATCTTTCATCTTTCCCATGGAGTTTAATGTCTTTGGTAAACACGAGTGACATGCTTCCGGGATACCCTAGCGATCTTTCTCTTTTTTCAATCCTCCCTGTCAATCTATTTTTACCTCTTTTCCCATTTTTTTAAACGTCTAGACGTCTTGTTTGGAGCAGCTAGGCCATATCTGGCTTTTGCGTTATTAAACTCCATCATTAATCATTACTCTCTTCCCCTGTTGTGTTTAAATATTTCCCATCATAAACGCACATTATAAAGAAAATAATTAATGTCCAACTCTTTTTTTTCCTATTTAACTTTACTTTCTCAGATAAATATGAGTTTACGCCAAATACGAGTATACGCCAAAATCCTCGGTTGTATAGATATAGATGTATAAAATGCGCTATTTTAGTTATGGAAATTTAAAATGCTTAATTTTAGGAAAGTAACAACGCTACACATTTTTTTTTTCATTAAAATAGCTTAATGTTAATTGTCAGTGCAAATAAAGCAAATCTCATACTCTCATATAAAAGCCGTTTGTGAAGAAATATTAACAAACTCCACACATATAAATATTTTACCTGTTGTCAATAGAAAAGGGTATTCAGTTCATAAAGATTAATAACAATATTTGATTAATTTTCATTCAGTACTTAACAATCGATTATTTACTTGCATGAGTTTATTTTCTTTAGATATTAGAAAGTAAACCCTCTCCTTAATTTTAAGTAACATTTTAAGACTAATTCTCATGAACATGAGGAACAGGAATTTTACTGAATTATTTCTTCTAGTGAATATAATCAGTATGTTCAAAGTAACATTATTTTTAATATTTGTATATATGCTGAAAAAGTCTAAAAATATTTTTTCATGTTGTTGCATTCAGTTTTATTACTGAAATAAAAAAGGTAAATTTACAGTAGATGATATTCTTAAATCAATTATTGAAAAAACCCAAAAAAGAAACATGATAGGTGTGTGTTGTTGACTAATTATATATAAACTGTAGACCCATATTAAGCAGCAATAACATTGGTCTTAAAAAATTCACCGCAATATTTTGTACAAAATTACTTTTAAAAATATGAAGCCTTCCAGTTATTGTTATTTTTCTGAAAAACATTAACTTTTTATAACTTAACAATTAAATTAACATCCTTAATCTCTAAGTCGTCAACAAAAGCTCTTAACATTTTGCTTAAGATTATAAAACCACAAAATACCGTATCTTTCAAAGTTTAAGTTTGAGTACCAAGATTTATTTCTTTTTTTTATTAAGGTTTGGATTTATCGGCTTTTTATTAATTAACGTCACATTGGAACTAACTATTCAATGGTTACTGATACAGGACAGCGTTGCTTAAGAAAACATTCGAGTGATGGGAACGATATCTGATCAACTACTTCTCTCTCCTAAATTCTATATCACGCAAAATAAAATTTTGGGGATTGTTTTATATTTATAGAAACTTCTGTTATTCCACTCGGATAGTCTTTGACGGAATTGGTATTCAAAATCGTGACTCGACTATCACATCTCCGGTCATGAAATGGTAATATTAATCTGTTGACCCTCGTTTCTAAGATGAAGTAATGTTTGTTTTTATAAAAGCAAGAGACTTTTCAAAAATTTCAGTTAATTTCAAGTAATCTTAATATAATACTGTTATTAAGATAAAGGTTAGTAAATTTAATTTCCTGTTTTTCTAATCAACTATTATGACGTATTTATTTCATTATTTAACTCTATAGCCATCTTGAAGTCTAATTAAGCAGTCAATAAGTTCACACAAGACTCCAGTCGAAGATATGTAAGAGAAAAACAACAAACTTTATTAGCTCTTATCATAAAATATGCACAATCTCTCGAATCCCTCTTACTCAGTTGATCCTACAATAGTTCATATTCCAATAATAAAACCTTAGCCTGCCTAATCACACATTCTGATTCAAGTACAGATTGCGGATTCGACTCATATTACTCTGATAAAAATTTCACTTCTAACATAAACGATTAATTACTATGATTTACTTAAATCCAACAGATATAACAACTAGTAGCTATCCTCTAACTCCTCTATTTTCTTTCAAAGTTTTTTGCTTTTATATCACTACCGCTACTAGAATTCACCATATTTCTTATGCTCATCTAATTTACCTAATCACGTTTCATTTGGTTGGTAAGGAGATGTAATTATATGCAATTCAAATAACCAAAAATTCTCCGACGTTAACGAAGAGAAAATCGTAAATAGTCCAACGACATATTGTGATTTACTGAGCTGGAGATATTAACTAGTTGGCTACTATGGCCCTCATTTCAACATGAGGCAACATCAGTTATTAAGAAAGCTAAAGTATATTCATAAACTTCAGTTGATTCCGGTATATCTTAGCACCATGCAATGCAATTATGAGTATGTACTCTGATAAATAGAATTTCCTAATATTCTAATTAACTATGATTTACTGATATTTAAATTGTGTTTCTACACCTAATTACCTTCTATCTAATTGGTTGTTTATAATTGCACCATTAGTAAGTCATCGTAAAAAATATTTATACTCAAGGGTGCTGTAAAACTAAATAGTTTGCTAACTACTAACATGTCAAAAAATACCCGAAGGACTCTTTTCTTTCATCAATGGCTCCTGCCACAGCTTTTTGTTTCCTTGTTTTCATTTCCAGTAGAAAGCCAGTTAAAAGCAAATAGAAACGATTACAATCTTTACTCGATCATTCAGTTACCTAGTGGGAATAAATGAAAGAAAAAAAAACGTGAAAAGGCACTGGAAGCAGGGGCCTTAGGATTAGATTGGATTGAATTGGATTTTCTTCGTTTCTATCGCAGGCTATTGAAGATTTTTCTAAGAAAAGATTCGCATGAGTGATGAAAAAACTTTAACCTTCTTATATATTGCGCGAAAAGATTTACAGATGCGCACGCAGGTTAACTCCTGTACGAAAAAAGTTCTCTCTTTCTTCATCCTTTTCTCTATCGAATAAATGAAAAAAAAAATTGGCTTTCAAATAAGATTAATTCCTTTTGTTACCAATACATTTTTACATTTCATGTCCATGTTTTGTTACCAATACATTTTTACATTCATGTATGTAGCTCTAGCTCAAATGCTGATTGATTGATTTGTTTTTATTAACGTCGTACTAGAAGCAACACGAGGGTTATTGGAGACGAACCTCGTAATTTAAAGCTTTAGTCAAGTGACGAGGACAACACCCGAGATGGCACCTCCCTATCTTCCACGCCACGTCAACGAGAGGACTTTCCCCCCCGACAGATTTAACGAGCATCAGCTTCGACTACACGGTGGGTCTTTAGGGCATCAAGGCTAAAACCCCCGACTCGACGGAAACCTCTGGCCAGGAGTCTGTGACCATGACCACTAAGCACCGCGGCCATTCTAGTTCAAATGCAGATAGGCTATATAATGCGTCAAATAAATGCGTAATTTTATCGAAAAAAATATCTTAATTAAACGTTAATGAACAGAAGAAAAATAATCAGCGTAGGCTTCCACAAATGCAATTTATTACAGAACTGATACACAATATAAAATTCATAATTTTTGATGGAAAAATTAAAATAAAAAATTTTAAGCTGTCCCAAAAATATATGGACAAATAGAATTTTATCCAATATAATTAAACTTTGAAACAATTGTTTATAATTAATTTAAATACTCGATAAGGTATGCTTTGAGATAAGGTTTTAACACGAACCAACTTTTATCTTTTAACAGCTTCAACTGCGAGAGTGTTGAAGACTTTAGTCCATTAACATAAATATCTCGTGCTAATGCTCCCCAATGATTTCCCATCGTGCTAAAATCCTGCCTAACAATTAACCAACCTATAATGGTGATTTGATCTATAAACTAAGATGGTTTCAGTGTAAACTAAGTTTTAGTTGATGTAGAGACCTGAATCAAAGCGTCATCCTGTGGCAATATCCAGTTTTCCCCTCCCGCGCTTTTTCCAAATGGAAGGAAATGAGTCTGTTGCCCATCATAATAATCTTCTGAACATTGACGACCTTGTAGGAAATATATCAGCTTTGCCATTAGTATATATTTCCTGCAAGTTCGGCACCACGTCACTTCGCTCACTTCAGCAAAAATACCTCTTTGTTGCCGGCTGAAGAAAAAGGGATGCTCTCGTCGGAGACCGTACCAATAATAGGCCTAGTCATCTGGGCTATCCATATTGAATTGTTTTTCACTGCTGAAAATAACAGTAAACCATTCATCTTTCCAATCTGTGTGTTTCTTATCCCAAAGTAATTGTCCTTCCATATGATGTGCTCTGAGAATTGTACTTCACTGCATATTACGGTAAACATGAAATTTTTTTGCTTGAGATCTGGATACCAGGATAACTAGATTAGTGGCAAGTTGATGGACGTACTTTTTTGACTGGATGCAGCTTGCAAAAGTTGACTCTCTTGTCGCCGATAGGTCTTCTTAGATCTCCTTGTACGTTTCCTTACTGTAAATGTTCCACTTTGCAACAAATATATTATGTATCAGATCCGCTGCATTCCATACGTTTATAAATTCCCTAAGAATCTTCATTCCGTCACACATTAAAAGCCAAATTTCTATTTAATAATCTTATGAGAGCTTATTTTTAGGAGGCGTATCGCAATAAACTTCATATTGAAAATTTCGTTCGTTTCTTATATTGTGCAAAAATTACGTCTTAGCAAAAATATTTCGAACAGGCAATTTTAATTCTTTTTAACTTCAAAAGTATTTCCGAGCATGCACTTCTGACTTCTTATATTTATTCATATATTTATGGGGCAGCAGTTTTTTCACGTTTATTTTTTTTAATACATACAAAAAAAATTTTAATTATTTCACTCATAATATTATATATATATATATATACATATATAATTATATATACACAAACAAACAAATACACACACACACGTATGTGTGTATGTTGTTATCTAAAAAAAATAACTGTTCACAAATTTGTGAAATGCTCTATAGCTTAATCAGATATACGTAACTAGGAACGTTGATTGCCTCTTTATATTAACTGCATATTATTTTATGTTTATTGTCTATACTATTATTTATATTTTGAAAATAAAAATGAATAAAAATAAATAGAACAAGAAAGTTAGAAACTTGAAAATGATAGAACATGAAAATTTCTTTTTATATTTATGAAAAAATTACTAACGTCTTATGTCACCAATGTTACAGTATGTATTCGTCGATTTTATTTCGTTACGTAGGTAGAATATGTACAGTAAAACAACTTTTTAATTTATTATTTGTAATATAATATTTGTTATCTTCAGTATTTTAACTTTAAAAATGATTATTATTATTTAGCCTGAAAATACTTATTTGTTTGTTAACGCTTTCAATACGTTTAAAAGTAATGTCGTAACGTCCTGTTACTACTTCCTTTTGCTGTCATTATTAATTATTTTTTTTAAATAGTCATTAATTAATTGTCCAAAGAATAGAAGGTCATACAATTACCATAACAAGGTTATTTTGTTCAAATATATGAAGTGCCTAATGTCAGTCCCAAACCCACTAAATCTGCTGAAGGAATCTCTATACGGGTCTCTGATTCTGTTGATTAATATTACCAAGTTTACTTATTTTAACGAAACAATCAGGTCCAAGTTCCTCTGTGGATTTTGACATGAAGGTCCGATTCCTACTGATTCTGACCCTAAGCAGTCCCTTTATGTCTATTATATGATCACTCCTTACACTTGTATATTCCAAACAAATCATTTCGCAACAAGTAACAGACAGATTAAACTTTCAGACCAAAACCATTCATCCGATATTCACCATAATACATAGAAGAATTACCCACAATTCCTTGAATACACTTCCTCGTTCAGAGGGATCAAGAGAATGGATTTCAGAAGATTAGAATAAAATTCAGTTACTACTATTTGAATTACTGAAATTCGATGAAACTGTCCTTTCTGCATTGATTAATACTGGAAGCACTGTAAATTTTATTCATGAAGATGCTACTTGTGCAAACATTCAGGCACCCGAATTAAAAGATGAAGGTATTAAAATATCATTAATAGAGAAAAACACAACATGAACACAATTGAAACGCTTTGATAAAATTATTAATATTGATAAGAAGTCGTTTTCATTGAAATTTTCTGTTGTTCCCACTCTTATAATTTTCAAAGTTATGCTATGTGTTGAAATTTTAAAATAGTTCGAAGTATTTTTTTCTCATGACCGCAATGATATCTTTAACAAAGATTTTGATAATGATACACAAAGAAAGATTGATAAAGATACACAAATGAGGACCTAAAATGAATGCAGGAACAATTTTTTTAAAATTGATAATAGAACAAAAAATGATAAATAAGATTATCATTAACAGTCAAGAAATAATTTTAATCGTTATAATTTTTAGATAGAGAAACTAAAGATTTAACAGATTACCAGAATCCAATGTTTAGTTCTCTAACCGGAAAAATAGTGAAAACCTTTCTCTTGAAAGGTACAACAAGGATGAACAGTATTCAAAACAAGATTACTACTACAAAACATGGCTGATTCATAGGATTACTCTACAGAAGTCAGCCATGATACTTCTTCAATTATGGATATACTTCCTAGACCAAGATCTTCCATTCTGTTAAACAAAAAAAGTAAAGGAATTAGTTATTATTATACAAATAAAAATAATGCTCAAAAATAAGTAAATTTCTATTACCGTTCTAATTCTAATTTGATGAGGAAAATGTATGCGCAAAATCCCTAACAAAAGTGCTCCAAATTATCTAGGTTAGCAAGATGGTAAAAACTAACATTTTGCCAGTGAAAGTGCAAAAAATAGATCAAATGAAAAAGAAAATTCCAAAAATAATTAACTTTAACATGACGATAAATTTGAATTGAAAATTGAAGGATATAGCTCTACTTAAAATTCTTCAGAAATAATTGTGTTAAACGCCAGAGGAGAAATGCATTTCATTTTGATGCTTATTTCTTAAATTCCTACTATTAGCTCACACTCTCCCTATATATATCTTGCTCAAATTTTCAATCGTTAATAAAGCAACTTTTTATTCATCTACTCAAGTTCAAATACATTTTTTTAAACTTGTAGTAGATTACACTAGATGTTAATACAGTTTTTTCAAATATTAATACATTTAATTAAATTTAATTGGTGAAAATGCAGTTTAGCCCAACCACTTGGTGCGATTTCAAAAATTACCAAATTGCCAAGGATGATTGAGCTAAACTGCATTTCAACCATTTAATCTACAGGATGAATTAAGAAACAAGCCAAAGCTTCTAATTTGTCATTTGTCTTGCAATGTCAAAGTTGGTAGAACGTCGGCGTAGAATCTTCCGGCCTTCTTATCGAATCTCGTCGAAGCATAATTTTTTTTTATTTGAAATTCAAATAATTAATTTTAGTTTTATACGGGAGAAAAAAATTTCTCTTATATAAAATATTTAGCAGGATATAAATTTAGGAATAAATACCGTCAGTAACGAAGCGTATAGATCACTGGAAAAAATTTTCTTTTGCCATTTAATATTGTGATTCTGTCATATGTATATACATGTTTATATTAATTGTAATTATTTAATAAAAAGTAACTAAAATAAAAAATTTCTTTGTTGACCTAAGTTGGATAGACTTTTAAAAAAAAATTATATTACTTGTAAAATGAGAAGGCCCCCTTTCATGAAAATATGATAGATTCTTTGAAAAAATGAAAACAGATTTTCTTAATCAATATAGTGATAGGCATAAATCTTCATCATATAGTGAAAATACCTATCAGCATCAGGATTGTAAATTTGTTGAGGAAAGTAATTATGGAAGGTACTATAATAGATAATCTAGTGGGACCAATGATAATAGGCATTTCACTCAAGGGAAATGTTCACTACTCAATGCACAAAATGATTGAAGCGATTTTAATGATCCATTCAGATGTAATCAGAGTAATTAATTTCCTGTAAGAAACGCAGACTTTAATGAAATAAATGAACAATTCGGAAGAAGTAATAACTATCTCCAAGAAAGTTGGTCATCCAAATATCAGAATATATAACCTTACTTAATAAAATCTTTGTTCAATCCGCAGGCGAAATAATGCAGAATAATCGAATGCAGGAATATTAGTTGC
Organism: Nephila pilipes; assembly: GCA_019974015.1. NCBI lineage: Eukaryota > Metazoa > Arthropoda > Arachnida > Araneae > Nephilidae > Nephila > Nephila pilipes. Next base: position 36,190 of record BMAW01026881.1, read on the forward strand.
CTTTATACTGTAATTATTATTTCATTTATTATTACCAATGTTATTATTTATATTCTGAATGTTTGCAACAGATATACTTTTGTTGTTGTCAGAGTGATTGGCGACTTGCAGGTTAAGCTTAGTGTAATTAAATACTAAGTGTATTAATAAATTGTTATTACTTTGAAAGCACCTTGTTTTTATAAGTCATCAGTCGTTTTAGTATATATGTTTAGAGACCGAGAACTTTCTTAATAGCTAGCAATACACCAATTCATAAAATGTGAATTGTCGACGTTTGCTTTTCATTTAAAAAGTTTTTAAGTGTGATTATTTTACACCTTTGATCTTGAATATATGATTATGTGTATTTACTCTTTTATGTTAAAACATCTGATGTATTTATTTCGCATGTTCCTTTTCCTGCACTATTTCAATATCATTTATTTATACAATATATATAGTTTCACTCGCGATCTGCATTAAACCTTCTTTAATTACCGTTATGTCCCCACCAATACCTGTTTGGGATTACATGTGTTGTTGCCTTAAAAAAAGATAGCCCTAAAGTTTCCATAAACCATAATTTCTTATAAATGTAATCATGTTTGTAAAATTCTCAACATTATGAAAGACTCGTCTGAATTAAATAAAATTTATTCTACAAACGGCCCGCATTCATACAAATAAATGATTAAATTTACAACGCGAAACATCAAAATTACATACCATAATTCTGCATTATTGAACCCTCTATCACCGCAATAAGTGCTTTATACCATGGGACATTGAATAAAATATACTTTGAATCAGTACCTGAATAGATTACTAGACCTTTCAGTGTAACAAGCAATAACAAATCCCTTTCACTCAATTTCGCAGTAGACAACTTATGATTTTGACTTATTCCAATGCAAGAAAGTCCTTTCTAATCCGCACTAAATGTTGCATTAGCCAAGCCTCTCCTAACCATGTCCTTCATTGCTTAGTCCACGTATGATGTACTCTCCAATTCCTTAATGGCCTTAGATTTTCTAGGAGTGAATAAATTAACGGAATTAAAACTGTTTTTCTTTGGGAATTTGCAAAACAAACAATATTTTCTTAATTAAAAAAATTTCAAGTTAAAATTCCCAGTATAGTACATTGGACCAGAAAGTGTACAATGCTTCATTTCAGAGGAATAAAAATTCTCAATTTTAAAACATAAGGGCTGAAATTAAAATAAAGATGGTAAAAAAAATATTTAAATCATAAGACATGTATGAAATATATCTGATGAGAACTAAACCATTTATCTTTCAATTCAATTTTTTAAAAAAAAAAAATGTTTCCACTAATTTGATATTAGAAAATTTAATGAATCGATTATCTTTACAGGTTTAACGAGAACTATGGTATTTTAGGCTTTCTAGATTGGTTCCATGAAACAGACAAAGAATACCGAAAATCAGAATGGTACGAAAGAGCAGTTTTCCTTATTCCAGCAGACACCACGAATATTATCAATTACATTAGACTCTTTTGGAAATTAAGATATTAGGTTCATTTGGAATGGATACTTTCTGAAAAAAATTATATTTACCTTTCCTTTTTAGATTGTGATAAAACTATATGCTCTGAATGCGGAAAGACTTTGTTTATAAATATGGAAATAATTATTCGCTTATAATTATTAGGAAAAAAAGCGTCAAGTCATAACAGCTAGTAGAACTAGTTCAAAAGCTAACCGCTTTTATTACTGGCTTAGTCAATAATGTTTTGTATCATTGATAATTGTTTTATTAACTTCATCTATACTTCATTGATTTTGATAGAATTTTGTTTTTATATAATAGTTGCACCATCTGAATGAGACAGCATATAAGACATTAACTTTTTACTTTATTTAAAATAATTCATGGTGCTTCATAGGTGAAAGTGACTTTCCTGACTATAAATCCCACAATCAACGCACTAGAAGGTAATATTTTTTTTTAATTTCTATCATCACAAAGATTTTTTATTATTATTAATTTGCTTATTTTTAGATATTCATTGCATTATTCTTTTTCAAGTTAGGAGTGAATGATTAATATGTTTTGTTAACTCAAAATCTGAGCATATGCTGTGAAACTTGTAAATAAAGTTTGTATGTACTGTATGCAAAGTTTTTCTTTTCTTTTCAATTAAAACACAGTTATTATAAATGCGATCCATGAAATGATAGGATACATATCTAAGATATATATGTACATAAAAGAGAAAATAAAAGTCTATAAGACTAAGCTTTTTTTTTTATCAATGAATACCACTAACACTGAGAATTATGCTATTAATTGTTAATAACAGTATCAATAAATGCTTTTTTTTTCTAATTCAATTTTGTGCTTAAATGAAAATAATAATCATTAGAATGATACACATACGTAAGCAAAAAAAAATATATGTGATGCTACTCTGACAACAAAACTTAATTTTGGATTACTACTAAGCAAAAGGGAAAAAAAGTAAATTCGATTTGACACTAAACTATACATAATGCTATTCAAGCAACAAAATCAAAAAACGAATTATTCTTATACCAAAAGAAAAAAGTGAGTTTTATTTTTGGATCAAACGATACTTGATTATATATATATATATATATATATATATATATATATATATATATATATATATATATATATATATATATATATATATATATATAATAACATTATGCACTTTTTGTCCTGTAAGTAGTATGAAACGTTCACAAAAATAATATTAAACTTTTATTTCAAAACTTAAATTACATTCACTGATTTTGACAGTTTCACTTAAATGTTCTTCTTGTTTAAGACTAAAGAAAACAAAATAGAAATGAGTATTTAAAATCAAAAGTTTTTTTTAGTTATGAAAGTATATATAAAATAATCAGCGTCAGCATTTAATAGTTGTTATCCCCATTATGTTTGTGGAAATTGGAAATTATAAAAATAAATTCATTACATTTTGATCACATCTATACCGAATCCTTAAATACCTGAAACCCTGGTTGAAGTAAAAGGTGTGATAGTTAACCTGTGAAAATGGAATCGAAGGTGTGAAATGTGAAAATTCTACAAAGAGTTTTTCAAACATCATTTTATGTTTTTCTAGAAATGCTAATCATGTAAATACGTTTAATAACATTTTTAAACGGGAATTTCTTTCGACTTCATGTATTAAACAGAATCGATTCACGAAGGCTGAAAAACAATAAAGTTAAGCATTTAGAAATGAAAAGTTTCAGAAAATTCAAAACAGAATAAGAAGAGGAATTTAACATAATTTTATTTGATTGAAAAAAAATAATAAGATTTCTTGCGAACTGGAAAGAACTGCTATTTTAAAAGAAAACTTAATTCGCACACACGTTTCCTTACAAAGTATATTTAAAGTTATTTTGTTGTCTGTTATAAATAAAAGTATGCAAAACTCATTATCTATTTTAAATGTTTGAAAGGACTTGCCAATGCGCAGAATGATTTATTCATTTTAATGCATTGATAATAAAAAAGCTTTATTATAAACTAAGACCTTGAAGTAACAATGAAATGTGTGAAAAGAATAAGAATTGCAGCTCTACTTAGAATAATAAACATCTTCTATATCTGGCAAGTGCAATTAAAATAAAGATGGTATAAAAAGTCTTATCACAGTCATTTTTAAACAATAGATATAGATATTTTGTAGCCATCTATTTCCTTGAAGAAAAACACTTTTCCAATAAAGATTTATCTAAACTAGGTAAAGAATTAATCAAAATTTTTATTCAAAAAATATTTCGAAATCTTAGGGAATATACTGACCACAGATATAATGTTTATCTGATCAAATAGACGAGAGGAAATGCTATGTACTCATCAACAAAAGGGTAATAAATCCTGGGCTTTTACGCAAATTCAATTTCTATGATGATGCATCCTGTAGTACCTGTAACCATATAAAGAATTGGGACATATTCTTTTGCTTTGCAGAAAATGTGCGTCCCACAGAAAATTCCTCTGGAATATTCTCAAGGTAGACTCACTGTGCTACATTACTTTCAAAGGCTTTTGGAAAATGCAGTAGTATGATCAGATTCTTTATCCCTGCTATCACTTAAAAGCTCTTGTAGTGATCTCTTTATGGACATACAAACGTACCACATCTATTGTCTTATATATGTTGATTTCTTTTCTTCCCTTCTTTCTTTATTATTTTATTTATTTATTTATTTATTTTTTTTTTTTTTTTGATAAAACAATAAAAAAAATTTAATTCGTTCCAATTAATTAAGTTTTGAACTGAATGCACTCAGGTTTTATGTCACAGATACATATTCAAAATCTTATTATATTTAACATCTGATATAATTGATTCATCCCTCACACCATGAATTTTCATCTGAAGATATATTATCATTCATTATTATTATTACACTCAATAACAAAAAGCAACACATCAAAAGGGACGTATTCAAATAGAATAAAATTGTGTATGAATGTACTATACGATAAAGTATGCAAATGACTGACTTATCGCGACCAGTGACTGAATAGCCGAAGCTTCAGAATATTTCAATGGAGCCTCTAGATGAGTACAAAACAGAAGACATTCCACTGGGAAGGTATACTTTTCATGCAAATACAATTATGTCGATCAACGTGGACTTTTTCAATACCTTGTATGGTCTTAGTCCGTGGGATTTGCGAGCAGTGTCTCAAAAGGCTGTTCGAAGCATCAAGAACATAGCAGTTGACAGAGAGAAATGACAGAACGAGAGGGCAGAAAGATCGTCCGATCAGCCCTCAAAGCCCCTGATGCATCCTTAACAACTATCTGATGTGTGACTGGGGCACCAGTGTTTGCTATAAATATCAATAGATGACTCAACGAATGGGAGCTGAGGCCACAGAAGCCATTGCACTGACTGCACCAAACCGTTCCACACTGCCAGATGCGTTTGTTGTGTGCCAAGTGCATTCTACGCGGAATCTCATGAACTAAAACAGAATTGTTTTGAATTGAGTCTCTAGGACCAACGAAAATATATCTAGAAGCGTCCTGGACAATGATAGGATACTCACCTGTCATCCATCACATAGCACAGTCCGACAACAAGGAATTATAATAAGGGATCCCATTTCATTTGATAGCCGGATAACTTTGATTGTCAGCACGAATTGTCGACGAAATTCTATGCCCCATTGTGTTAACCTTCCCTTCTCAGTTTTTAAATAAGAATCGTAAATGGTTTCTTCACGTTTCATGTGTACCAACAAAACGTAATCACAGGCAAACTCAATGTCGAGTATATAGCATTTCTTAACATATGAATTTGGAGGTCCGTGAGACTTTTGTCAAATCAGGATCTTTTTAGCTATAGGGAATTATAAAAGAGGGTTAGGAGGTCTGGAATGTTACAAATGTACGAATTATTACTATTCAAGAATCGGAATAACGTGGTACCTCTGTAATGAGTTAATTTTTAACCCCTTAGAAGAAATCTGCAGTTAATATTCCTTGTAATATAACATGGCTGTTGTTTAAGTGAAATAAATCTGTGACACTTAGCTTCGCTACTAAGATTCTGTGCCATCGAGCTTCAATAACTGTTCAATCTCAAGAGAGAGTTAAGAAAATCAAACTAATTTTATTCTAACCCATAGAATGTACAAAGCAACTATCATTATGAATGTGGAGCTATAACTTACTAGTGTCCATCTTATTATTTCCAATTTACTACACTTGAAATTTATACTCTTTTTATATAATATTGATTTACATAAGTCACGGTTTATTCACAAAGTGAGGTTCGCAAATCAAATAATGTGATAAAGTAGCCCAAATGGAGAAATGTGAGAACCCGTACCAAATCAAATTTCACTTTATATTCACTAATAATTTCTCTTTGAGGGAAATATGTATTTATAAAACTAAGACCTAAATAGTTTTAAGAAGCATCAACAAAAACTGTCGATTTATAATTATATTTAAAATTAAAGTCTAAGTTATTATTGAGCACAATTAATATCTTAGATTTGGAATCGTTTAATTTTGAGATAGCAATACTGTATTATCATTATTACAAGTATGAATTGTGGATTAATAACCATTCGACCTGAGTCACTCATACCATCCCCTGAAGATCTGAAAGAGTGCAACTCGATGTAAATGGTATTAAGCTGTAAAAGTTTTATCCAAAGCTACAGAAAATACAACTCAAAAGTTTTAGTATTAAATGACAGATATAGATCGATACATCAAGCAATCTCTCTCCACAATGCGTCTCTCTCCCACTCTCGCTCTCTAATATCAACAATTCATAAATATCAACTGAAGAATATAGACCAAGCTCCGTGTGAATGTATGCAAGGTACCCATACCTATTGTACTTATAACACTCCTTATCTCCACATCTGTAGATAGTGGGAAGAGTTGTATTAAATTTTTATAGATCATCGCAGTTTGATAAAAAAAAATAGTGAAGAACATTTTCCTATTTCGTGGATCTCTTCTCTACATCGGTCCAAGCAAACTTTTTTAAATTTAACGATAGAGTTTGGTATGACAGTAAGCTCTAAATTTGATATATTGTTTAACATTTATGAACATATCCATTTTAACCCACTCCCATTCGGTGTAAAGTCATGGAAACATCAAGAAACTGTTATTGTATTTTCGAATTATACTTATTTCAAAGATATTTTCCTATAAAATGCCCTGTTTTAGCTAATACTATTTTCTGTAAACTTTTCTTCTTTTATCTAAATTTAACTGAAGTATGTTAAGATGGTTCACTTTCCGAGTTTCCTTATTTCAAAATTGTTTCTTAGCTACTGCATCCTGCAAAGTTTTATCAGTAGTTCATCTGTTTTCCCTTCTTTTTATGTTTGAAGAGCCATGCTCCCCCCCCCTTTGATTTTTTTTATTATTATTGAAATAGAAGGATAGTAAGTTCTTCCGAAATTTGCTCAATGAAACAAAACATAAATTATCAAAGAAAAGAAACAATATCAAAGTAATAATATATTTCTCTATACGAGATTATATAATCCATATCTTATTACATCTTTTCATAGCTAAGATCTAATTAGATGAACCTGTATACATCAGACTTAATATTAGAACGGGAATTTGCAATACAGCCTTTCAACAATTGTTATAGAAAAGTTTTTAATTGAAATTAGACTGATGATTTTATTTCTTACAGACTTGAATCTTTATTCGTTGCGACTTTTGACAATGATACCGAGCTTAATAATGACAATTGATAATATAATTTGATAATTAAGACAACGTGCTGATATTGAGACCTGAAGATTCGAAATATATCTGATTGTCAAGGGTTGAAGGTTTTTACTGTTTGTGTATAGGAAATACTGGATAGTTAATTTTCTGTTGCATTGTTATGTCTTATCAAATGAACGTGTATATCATTTTGCGTTATTTTAAAATTTAAGTAAACAAGAGTAATCTAAGTAGAGTTAAAGAAAAATCTAAGCAGAGTTAAAACATAAGACGAGTAGAAAACAAAATTATTATGCAATCACATCAAAAAAGACACACAATATAAAATAATTAATAAAAATTCATGAGAAGAACAAGTGCTTACACGTACACTGAATAAACTTAGTTGACTTAATATTATTAAACTTGAAAAATGTTATGAAAAATGTTACTAATAAAATAACGTATCCAAAAACTTTAACCAAGCAAACACGGATCAAAACTGCAGAAAACAAAATACTCGGAACTTTAATACTATTGCATAGTATTTAAAAGTTCATAAAAATAAAACCGTGTGTTCATAAAGAAGTCTTTTGTGTAAATGTTTCTTGATATAAGTTCAACAAGAAGTAGTCATAAATTGAAACCGAAACCCAGTTTTCTCTTATCCACCCTTTAACTTCTTTTGACCTAATTAGCTCGATGTACTTGTAGAAGGAAAAGGGAGGCATCATTTCCAGATAAATTTATCGAAACCTCTTCAAGTTAAGTTCATGTTTATAGTAAACGTTGTAAGGAATATATAATACTCACGAATTTTAATTGGCAAAATTTTCCAAATCATCTTAAACATATTGATTATTCATAATAGTATTCATTGTGATGAAAATATCGGTTTTATGATTTTTTTTTGAAGATTTTTTGAAGTGAAAGCTGATTTCTGGTAATTTTTATTTCTTTACCTAAAATTTAAATTATCTTAGAAGAAAAAACTGTTTTAGCTTCACGTTAAAATTGGATTGTTTTTTATAATCATGAAGCTTTATTTATGCATTAGTTGGTTTTTTTCCCATGCTACTTACCACTTAGAATAATTATATCCGTTAGTCATTATAATAAAAGAAATAAAAAAAATCATTACACGACAATAACTCATTAAAAACATAATTAATAATCTCTCTGTCATCATTATAAAAACCATACACATAGCTTACACTCTTAATTTTTTTTAAGAAAATAAATATCTTGGCACACTTTAGTGAATGAACACTTCAATTTGATGTGTTTAAGTATTTCCACCTTATGGCAAGCGATTTAATTATTTTTAAAGCATTTTAATATATATATAAGCACAGAAAACAATTTAAATTTCTTATGAACATTTTATATTCATATGAATATTTTATTCATATATTTATATTAATATGAATATTTTATTCATATATTTATATTAATATGAATATTTTATTCATATATTTATATTAATATGAATATTTTATCTTGATTGTTTTGTTAATTGTATTTTAATGGCTGCTATTTTGCTATTGTAAACTATTTATTAAAACACCATTAGTCAATACTTATTATTCGAATTATCACTGGAACGATATTTAGCCGTCATTTTGACCGCCATAAGAAATCGGGAGTAAATGTTAGGTTTTTAGTGCAAATATCATTTTAAAAAAAAAAAGTTAAAATCAGTTATTTAAAACAATTTAAAATACATGCAACATTTTAATAGCAAAATTTGGAATTGTTTGAAATTAGTTACCTTTGTTTTTAGGGGGGGAAATAGTGTTGTTTCACCCTTACTTCTCACATTGTAGTCATAAATTCCTATAAAAAAATTTAAGCCAGGGTTTTGACATTTTGCAATAGATTTTACATGTGGAGACATTCTGTTTTTGTTTATTTCGGTGAAACGAGAGGAGCTATAGTCTACTACGTTTATTACTCTTGGTTTCAAAAATAGCTAAGACATATTAGTTGTTTCTTTGACAAACTTTACGATAATCTCAGTTCTTTAATAAGGTTGAAATAAAGATCTTCGAGTAGATGAGTTACAAGCTTTAAGTAATTTCTAGGAGATTATTACTGCAGTATTTCTAGAATATTGTGAGAAATGTAAACCAGCCATCTTCTCGAAACCGATTTGGTCATGTGCAATCGGCTCATTTGATCGAGGACATGTACACCACAAAACGTTTTTTGTTTGGGGGGGGAACGTTTTGGGATTATCAATTATCTTAGTACTTCAATGTATAGTACTCAAAATGTGGGTTGTTTTCCCTTTTTTTATCTTTTTTTTACACCAGTAAAATATGACAGGTTTTTCTCCATTCTTCAGAAGTTCTTCATCTTTGCAAATCAGTGGCAACTCTCTTCGATTTAGAAGCATCGTACCAAGAATAGAAATTCCTTTTGCCATCAAAAGGTCCACAAGTTTCTGAGATATAAAAATATTGGCTGTTGTGACATTTTTCTTCCCTTAAAAAGGAAATTGATCCATTTGTTTCATATCCACCAAGCTGTAAGCATTTGTCACACTATAGTTTCAATTTGCTCTATTTAAGCCTTCGAATAAGACGATTTATCATTAAACCACAAGCATTGTAAATATTCTTTAAAATGGTTTTACAATCATTTCACTAAATACTAAGGACTCCGTTGTTTTGAATGTAGATCGTTCAAGTTTAGAATAATACAATGTTTCTCACACATAAATTAGCTCAATAAAAGCATCCAATTCTTCCAAAGTGAAGCCTATGAATTCAATTTTATTTGGTGGCGAGCCACTTCAATGTTAAATATTTAAATATGCTTCAACATGCATTCGGAAAAAAGCAAACGCCAATATATATTTTCATTTATTATAACATTTTTCTGAGCATACGGAGTCTATCCTGTTTTTTTTTCTTTCATTACTTCCTGAAGCATATATCCAAGACGCAATTATACTTTACAACAGAAATTTGTGATTGTATTCATTCCCTAGCATGAAGATTCTCTGAAAAGCTAACAATATGGTGCTCGGGATTTTTACTATCCATTTTCCCTGAGGATTCCTAGCTTTATTCAGGAATTTTAATTTCCGAATAACTATTTTCATCATCATCACTGCTATTTTCATCTTGTTGAAGAAAGATACCTGAACACTCATCAGCACCCCATCCGTTTGATTGATTGAAAAAAAGTAGCTGTTAGACATTTCAACTGTCAATGTTTGAAACAATTTAACTGACTCATATTTCCTTACCATGGCACTTCAAATAAACGCATGTGCGAATGAAATAAAACTAGAAACGCCGAGGAGAAAAAACGAGAGTATATCAATAGTAGATGGCTCAAATCTCTTTTGGTCTTTTTGACCGCTCCAGCCATTTTCTAGGTAGAACATTAATTTATACACTAGTCATACAGTTTTAGACAGAAAAAAATCTGATGTATTGAAAAACTTCAAAAATATAAGAAAAAGTCATGAAATTTTAGTGAGATTATTTTAACGTTTGAAGAATAATTACTTCTCAAAATATCTTTGAGGTCAAAGTGACCACCCCGATCGTTTTAGTGTTAATGCCGCTCTAGAAGCTGCTCAAAAACTTTTGGAATTGGATCTTTATTATTCTAAAGAGTGATCAAAGAAACGAGTTTGACATTTAACGAGTTTGACATAACTTCCTTATTCTAATTATTTCACTACAAAACGAAGAGATTTTGGTGCTAAGCTCATTTAATGTACAGCAGCCTCCATATTTCTGCGGGAAAGGTTTTAGAAGAACCAGGATTCTAAAGCATCGGTAACCACGACCATCATCAGTAAGCTATCCAGCACTGCCTATAATTATGATTGTGCATAATACTCGAAATGTTTTTACTCATTACGGTATACATTCAAAATCCTATACCAATTAATTATTTTAAGCTTATTTCAAACTGAAATTAAGACTTGAATTTTATAATTACATAATATTTAACACGGCAGTGCTAAGGATTTTAATAATTTCAAGTAATCTTCACGATTTTTAAAATCCCACTGCTAACAGTGCTAAATATTTTTAAGCTTCTATGGAATGAAATTAGTATGTTATAACCTTTTTAACGCAGTAATTCTTATAATTTAAAAATACTCTCAGTAAAAATTAAGGTTAAGGAAAATTTTCGAATATCATATTACAGTACTGTTTCCGAACTGATCAAACTTTGCAACAAATGCACCTCAACGTATTTTAATATGAGAAGGCGAATGTACAGTATTTGTATAATTAACGTAAACTAATTGCGTTTTAGGAAGAGATTCAAGCTCTATATTTTTCAGTCTCTGGATCATTAACGAAAAGAAATTAAGAAATGCGTTAGAAGTTTTCCTGGAGAAAGAATTAAATACCAGATACCGTAATTAATTTCCTAGTATTGATTAAAAGTTAAGAGCTTATTGTTAAATAAATGGTTTTAGCTGTCAATATCTTTAGAGAAAAGTCTTTAGATCTAATAGTTCTTAAAATTAGAGAAAAGAAAACTACGTAGGGG
>BMAW01026881.1:52697-231376 GCA_019974015.1 Nephila pilipes
TCATCATCATCATCATCATCACACACACACACACAATATCAATACTTCACTATCATCATCACTTCACTTTCACACACACACACAATATCATCATCACCACACACACACACAAATATCAACACACACACATCATCATCATCATCATCATCATCATCATCACACACACACACACGTGTGTGTGAGTTAATACGTAACTGAACCGAAGTGTATGTGCCAGTGTGTGTGTGTGTGTGTGTGTAAAAAATAGAATTACTGTATTTTTTTAAGAAAATTGAATTGGTGACTACGAATGCTCGGGAATCTGTAAAACTTACTTGAAAGTTGTTCGTAAAACGGATCTCTTTTAACGCATGTTCTTCAACCCATGGCCAAAATACCTTTTGACCCTTCGTTACAAATATTTTCAGAATACAGATCATGCTTATCGCGGTACGACATCTGTTCCAACCGGTTTTCTCATTATATATTCGTCTAAGACGGCTGGCTCAATGAATTAAGTGAGGCTATTCATGATATGAGCCAATTCTAATCTTGTTCTTCATATTTCAGTTTGTGCTTTCTAACTCAATCAATGACATTCAAACCTTCACTCCGTAGCGTGGCTTAAAATGGAAAGTGAAAGAAGTCTCTTAAGTAGACCAGTGTTAATGAATACTAAACAAGAAGAAAAAAAATCGCGAAATCAAAAATAAAATAAGGCAATTGATATATTGTTTATCGTTGACTTGAAGGACGTCTACTATTGTTTCCAATGTCACTCATTCTAAAACAGCCTTAGTATTAGACAGAAACTTTTAAACAGTGAAAGTCTCACATTCAGGTGAGTATTGTTTACTTTTTAGCATTAAGTGACTTTAAATAATTATATTCTTCCGAAAATTGAGTAACATTTATATGAAATAGTACACACCTGTTTAAAATTAATATTGGATTCCTTCAAAAAATATGTATATATGAATTTCTAAATTTTGTTTAAAAATGTTTAATTGTTTTATTGTACTTTACGATTTGATTCGATGAAAATGTTTTTATTTAATTTTATTCCCTACTGTTTCCATTTCATGTTTAGAAAAAAATGTAGAAAATAGCTTAAAAATCAATATAATGTATATGAGTTTTAAAAATGAGAATAAATCAATAAGATATGTTTTATTGTTTGTTTTTCTGCTTAAAATTAGAGGTATAATTGAAAAACAGAAAAACTTACGTATAGTAGTTACGAAATATATCTATGTATAAATATGCAGTATACATTTCTGTATAAAATACCTATTGATTTCTTTGTAAAAATTGCATCATCATTATCGGTTTTTTTTATCATCTTGACTTTTGAAAAGTAAAATTTAATTTAAAAGGTCACTGTTAATTTTACGAATTGTTTCATTCAAAATTAAAATTCTTGTAATAAATAAAGTTGCATATTTATTTCTTAGAATACTAAATATACAAATGCTCAAAATTTTTCTATCATCTTTAACTATATACTGACTTAAATGTTAAACTGAAAATTGAAATTTTAAGATAATCTAATAAATCTTTGAGACAAGTTAATATGAAGAATAAAAAAGAATTTTTGCTTACTAGCATGATAACAATATTTTTTTCAAACTATTTTATAAGACTTCCAACCATTTTAATACTTTTATTTCTGACATACTTGTCCCGATATCTTATACTTAAGTTAAATCTGTCTGCATAACTTTTATCAAAAGCTAATTTTGAAAAATATTTGGCTTAAGAATTAGAAGTAAAAAAAATACAAATTTCTGGTATTCAATAATGAAAGCTTAGGATTTAAAATAAAAAAAAGTGCTTTAGAAATACAGTAATAACACAGAATCATTTTAAATAATAAAATTAAAATGGACGAATGTGTTACGTGAGAATACTTTAAAATCGATTGTCTCCTATACAAGCGAGTGGTGGAACACACACACAAATATTTCTTGCTTATCTTCGTTTATTTTGCTCTATCTTTTCGTGAGTTCATTTCTCAGTTATGCATTTGCTTTTAATAGATGCAATTTGTAAAATCCACTGACATTTAAGCCTACACATATTCATCAATACTAATAGCTCTCATTTCCTCCCGATTTACGATGACACTTTTAAAGGTTGAAAATTCACTATTTAATGAGAATTCTGGTTAATTATATGCATATCTATATATTTATGCAATTCCTAGTGTTACATAGAAACGAGTAGTTGTTATTATTAATGATGTAAATCCTGAAAGTTTCCGAATTTCATTCACAACTTTGATTGCATCATAACTCATAACTTTCAAATATCAAAGGATTTTCAATTATTATGATCTATCTCGAACGTCATTTATTCATAGGAGAACCTAACGCTGAATAGAACTATCAAATAATTCGTTACATTTAACAAGTGTTTGCTTGATTGATGATGTAGGTGTTAGAAGCCTTCTCCTGTTGAGCGTTTAAAATATTGTAACTAATAACATGATACAGGTATTTTAGAGAATCATACCAGCCCTCTATTGTAACAGACGATTTAATAAACTGAAAATTATTCACTGAAGCAGTTGGTCATCAATGAATAATTTTATATCTCATCTGTGAATAATTATGTAACGTATATTTAAATTTGTATTTCTAGATATTTTTAATACCAAACACTTTCCCTGAAATTTAACTTGTAAGAGATGACAAAGAATTGAAATGGTAAATTAAAATTTGACTACGCCAAAATCATATTTCATAAATTATCAGATTTATTTTAAGGCAAACTCTGTTATCGTATAAAAAACAGAAAGGCACTTCTAATAACATATACGTATATACATAAATTTAAAGTATCAAGTAAACACATATATATTTTAACTTTACATTTTTTTTATATCCCTGATTGTAATTTATTATCTACAGAAAAGGAATCGATATCGTAAATATGAGAATATAGTTGCCTGCATTATGCAAATAAAATGCTGTTGAACATAATCTAATTTTTTAGCTTTGATTCATGAACTCCTTTTTTTTAATCGAATAAAAGTATTCATCAGGGAAATACTACCCTAAACAATTTTATTTCATTTTTATGCTTATGCTTTTTCAAAAATACCAGCAATGGCTTTGGAATGGATAAGAAATCGTCTTCATTCGGGCAAAATAGCACTAAGCATTCGTTTATTTTATTCGGAGAGAAAAAAGTTCTTCCAAAAGGAACCCAGATTCCCTGGAATACTACCATATCCTGAAATTTAAAAGAAGCTACTTTTCTTCTCTCACCCAACTGAAATTACATTGTTATGCCTTTATTATGAGGGGGGAATCTTACTGAGTTGATAAAGTAGAGAAAACTTGGTAAAACTAGGTTTCTTCGAAAGAATCTTTCTTTAAGTTACAACAAAAAAATATTTAATAAAAAATAAAAGATATCTACGCCCTAGAAGGAAGAATTGTTACTTGCACAAAAGATTGATAGGCATGTAGTATTGGTCTCAACTTTTAAGAAGAAATATTGACTGGATTTTACACAGAGTATAAAGAAATTATTAAAAAAACTCCATTAGAACTAAAAATGATGCTTGGAGATTACAGTTTCAACCATAAGAAATACAGCAAGATTATTTTCTAAAAGTAAAAAGGAAAAGCGCGATTACTTAAGCCCAGAAATAGAGATAAGATTTTTATACACGCTTCGATAAGAGAGAGATCTTCTAAATACTATTTGATGGTTATGCAGTCTGGCATCTTATGGAATGCAATTTTTGTGATTATTATATTTCTTTGTCATCTCTATCAATATAAATGTAATATAAATAAGAGATGCAAGCGTAAAATACATTTATTATGTTACTCAAATGCAAATTGGATTTTCATTCATAAATTCAAAATAAATGATGTAATAAACAAAATAAAAATAAAGTTCAGTACTTTCAAAAATTCAAGATGCATTAATTATTTTTAATACAATTCTACTCACTTTATATGTAACTTAAATATTTAATTTAAATAATTGTATTTGTGATATCATGCTTTAAGTGTATGTGACTGTATGGAATTATCTTGTGTTTTTAATTGATCATTTTGTGAGGCAACAATGAAATTGCCGAATTAGATCATATTAATCTTCTATGATAGTATATATATTATTCTTTGACAAGTCATAGAAGTCTTTACCAATATTAGATTTATTTACATATAAATAAAACACTTTCTTAAATTAATAGAATATAATATAATTCTAAGAATAGAATAGAATTCTACAAGGATTAGACAACAATTTTACTACTCAACTCAAAGACCCCGATTTATGAATATGAATCTAACTTATTGAAAACATCTAAAGCTTTTGAACAGCATTAAATTTTGTAAGCATTAAAAAAAAACAGAAAAAAATTAGTAATGATACGTATTACAGAAATTTATCACACACATACAGATATATATATATATATATTAAAGTTCCAAATTACTAAGCAATACCTATCAATTAATGGTATGTTATGAAATTATGCCCTTATTAAAAAGAATCATTGTGTTAAGACTTTTGCGTCTTAGTCTTATTCTTTTTTAATTTTAGTTATATTTAAATGTATTAAACATTTGCTTGTAATTAAATGTTTATAAAAGCATTAATAAACAAATCATTTCAGAGGAGTGATCCTGCTGTTGTTGTAATATATATATATTTAATAACTTAAATTATACGAGTCCTGATCCGCATCTTTCTGGATTTACTCTTGTTTCTAACAAAATTTATTTTACGCTGAACTATCTTTGTCAGCTTACAAAGTGAGACTAACTAAGAGATTCCAAATATATTTTTATATTTCATGACGAATTATTCTCTTGCGGGACCTCCTTTTAGTATTAAACAAGAAATTTCGTTTACCTATTTTTCTCTCATTTTCATATTGTGGAGACATTTTAGGAGAGTTACTCTCGTCTCTTTACCATATTTAAAATTACGTGACTTATTTGTGACATCCCTTTGCGTAAAATCTATAACAAGTTTTTTTTTTTCAAATAAACTAATTTTATGAAGAATTGATTCGATAAAATCATATATTATAACTGTATTAAGAAATGAAAATTTAACTTTACAGGTTTATTTTTAAAAATAAAGTTTCAAGAAGGAATAATAAAAAAGAAATAAAAATGACAAACTGAAAAAATGAATGTTGCAAATAAACTTGCTTAATTTGATATTTTTAATTATGTATGAGGGATCTACATTTAGGAAGTGTGCGTGATTATTGACTGAATGTATTAAGGACAGTTATTTTATTTTATGATAAATATTTCGTTATATATAATTAAAGTAACTTCTTTTGAAAATACCTGAGCTAAGACTTTTGTGACACCAGACTTCCAGAAGTATGTAGAATAGAAAAATCTCTCGTTCATTGAAGAGAATTATTTCAAGGTAATAAACACTTCAAGGGCATGGTAAATACGCTATACATACTCAATGTTATCTGACTTTGAATCAATGGATTAATATGCTCTTGATTTAATCTGATTTTATCAATAAATTTCAAGTTTTTATTAGAAGATTTGGAAATAATGAAAAAAGAGAGGCTGTTGATCAAAATATTGCACAAATTTCAAAAGAAAATAAAAAGCAGTTAACTATTTTTTTCTATTAAACTAAAGACTTCTGCATACTGTTTAAAATAATTACACTTGCATTTTATTCAAAATTAAATACTCTTTCAAAAAGTATGTTTCTCATCATTGAACCAATGAAAATACTACTAGTACTTTTCTGTAAAAAGCTTCATTATGAAAGAATATTAATTATAGCAAAAAGCTATTTAGAATGATACATTATTTTGAGTACATTAACATTAAAATATTAAATTAAAAGCAAGTTAAGTTGTAAAGGTTTATTAAGCAAATTGTTTATAAATATTAAATAAGTAATTTACTCTTGTTCAGATTTAAAAACCTTTAGACTATTTATTACTTTTCTTCATCAATCAGAGAATATTTTCATTGAGTTTAAGATTGTTTTATGATTTAATAATCATTTCAGCTTTATTGTCTTAAAAATTGTGAAACGTATGTTATATATTTTACATACGTATCTAACTTTTTATTTCATGTTTCCAATTTGGTCCAAAACCAACTCTTGGCGGGGGGGAGCGATATTAGAAATTCCATTTTAATAAGAAGCCTATAACAATCTTTTTACATTTCAAAATCAATGATTCATGTAAGAATATTATTTTTTTAAAAAAAAAATTAATTTCTTACATGTACTATCATTCTATGTTTTATGCTTAAAATATTAATTTTTCAGGATGTAAACTGATTATATTGAGTTTATATTACCTATGATTCAAATAATCTTTTATTTTTTTTCTATTGTTATTCGTCTTCCACTTTCTAGCAGTATAACAAAGTTTAAAAATTCTACTCATTTTTAAAAAGTTTTAATTTGAAAAAGAAAAATAACATTTTATAAACCCCCTTTTTTACAAACAATAATCTATCCAAATGACTTAAAAGAACATATTATTTCATCATTTTATTCTTCTACCATAAGAAAAGGTCTTAAATTTTGTGTAATTGCTTTGTTATATATTTTATTTGTAATTATTGAGTCAACTGTCATCTCAGGGCCGTTGTTACAAAATCTCGGGGACAAATCTTGAAATGAATTCATTTACAATGTAAGTAACAGAACTGTGGTAGAGTCGAAATTTTACACAAGGTACCTTTCAATTCTAAGGTAGAGTCAAAATTTTACACAAGGTACCTTTCAATTCTAATATTTCGTTATAATAAATTATTTAACATAAATTTAATTATTTATCTGTGTTAAATACTTATTACTTTCTTTTGCTGCGTTAATATTTTTTCATTAAGTCACGTAAGCTCACATTACATCAAACCAACCATCATTATTTAATATTGTTGCAATTTATTGCGAAGTATAACAATTGCTTGAATAATCATGTGATTACATTTTAAGTTATTTGCATTTTCAGGAAATGATGGAGGCTTGGGAATCATTTGAAGTCTGGACCAATGAGATTTGGTTCACAATGTACAAATTAAGCAATGGCAATGAAGTGGTTCTCAATGTTCTTAGTAAGATTTTCTTTTTGTTAGTTGTGGTATTAAAAATGTATTTATACAACAATATAAAGCAGTAAAATGAAAATAATTTATTGGTTTCAATAAGTTTTACTTTCCTAAGTATCCTTTCTTTATTAAGGAAGAATGGTAATTTTAATTCTTTCACCAGTTTGTATTCATTGTCCATACATCATATATTCAAATTATTATAAATTTCGTTCAAAATTCTAATTTAAATTATTCAAAATTCTAATTTCTAAATTTAATTATTGGAAATTTACTGTAAATATTTTTCTATCTGTGAGTTTCTTGAACAACAATGTAACTTAAACTATTTTAAATATAAAACCAACATTTATAGTCAAAAAGAATTGCTAAATGTTGTGTGCTTGTAGCTTATAATTTATTCTTAGTAAATCCACAAATTGACATTTAGTTCTGATCGGATACGTTTAAATCTGCCGGAATTCTATCTCGTATTACGCAAATTTTCATGGAGTCCCTATAAGGAATTATTCAAGACGTTCTTCCTTTTAACTTCAAATTATTATTAAAAATTGTTCACCAGCGCAAGCGTAATTTGGCTAAAACAATGTTACTAGTATGATGCTGATGAAATAAAGAAAATATAACATTATACACTTCATTCTGTGTTCTTTCCGTTCGTATATATTATGACTCGGTTTGAGTTAATAATCTAATTCTAGTAAACTTGTATTTATAGAAGCTTTCCTAAACATTTTTGTTAATTTGGTTCATCACATATTAAAATTAAACTAGGAAAATATTATGAGTAAACCTTATATAAATATACATTTATAATTAACTCTTAATATTTTCGTTATTTTGTGTATCTTATCAATTCAATTTCAAATTGTAATGATAACAACATAGTAAAATCTATTTTTTCATCTTAAGTATATAGTTAATTCCTACGTTAACAGTATAAATGAGTGATGGAGTGATTTTATGAAATAAACTAATGTGGGAAATTAATTGATAATAACACATTTCAAACGAAATGAGACGTGAACTCTTTCGACCAGTTGGTTATCAGTGACCACTGTCATTAAATATTAATGGAAATATTTACTCAAAATGTTTATAGAAATAGATCAGAATGTATCATAAAACATTTATCTAGTAGCACGCTAATTATTAATTACGTATAGAATAGGATAACACAAGTTTCATATCAACATATCTCATAGGGATATTCATTTACATTACAATGGATACTAAATGAAATATTAGTCATCTCAGAAAAAAAAAATAATAGTATTGAATATCAAATTATATATTCTATAATTTTGAATAAATGCTACATATCTATTTAAGGGCTTAGAAATCTAGACTTATTTGACTGATTTGAAAAGTTGTGCAAATGTACTAAATTGAATTGTTCCTATTGAATTACTATTTGTGCATCAGACTTGATTGTTTCTGGAATCTGTACAAGTACTTTTAATCATTAATAAGAAATAACTAGAAACCTAGATAAAATTTTCTCTGCATATTAATTGAACCTTAAGTACATAATGTTATAAATTACACCTATTAATATTGATTTGTTTAGTTTTAGTAAGCAGTAGATGGATGTAACTTAGTTATAATTATTACTAAAAATTAATCGAGAATGAAACTTATTTTTTATTTATTTTTAAGACTTCTCTACATAGTCATCATCCCGAGTAAACATTTCCCTCGGCTTTTCCTGAGCTTTCAAAGATGTAATTATAGAACTCAGCAGATTTTATTCATCTTCTCCATACTACAGATTACTTCAATAAACAGTTACTTAAAACCAAACAAATCAACATCAATAGCTGTAATTTACAACATTATGTACATTAGGATCACTTAATATGCAGAATAATTTTTATCATAATACCTTTATGATTTCTAAGTAATAAGTAAAACCTTACTATGTTCCTTAGTAAATTTAAGGGAAAATACTTTTTTAATATTTTATCTCATCTAAATACATTATGAAACATCTGTATTGACAGTTCAGTTGAAATACAGTAAAGAAATTATTTCTTTTGAGCTGTGGAAGAAAATTAACAAAACTCTTTTGTGTTTGGGACCTGGGGTTCAATTTTTGAGCAGTATTAGTTGAAATAGATTAAATATTGTACATAAACAATCTTCAAAAATTTGTGCAACAGGAAATTGTGTTAAATGATATATTTATGACGTGAAAAAAGATGAAGGTTCACCAATTTTCCTTTTCGTTTTAAAATCGTTTCGGAAAGGAAAATTATACAAATATGATGAAAATATTTATAAAAAAAAATAATAACAGAAGTACATCCATTCCTTTTTTTTACAAGGTTGGAGCAATTTTCGAAAAGTCGAGCTAACTGAAATCTTGTAAAATGAGATATTTATTACATAAAAAAAGAATATCCGGTCATCATTTTTCCTTCTTGTTTCCAAATCATATTTAGAAAGGAAAATTATATAAGTATATAAAAAAACATATCGTTTTTGCTTTTGAAAAAAAAAAATTTGAACACAAATTAAAAAATTTCCTTTCAAGTAAAAACTTTTAAAATGATAAGCAAATTAGCAACATTGCATACAAATAAAACCAATAAAAGAAATCAAACTCTTTATAACAACTACAATTTAAAAAACAGTTATAGAAAACAGCCTCTACTTTTTTTCATTTTTAAAAAACTAGAATTGTTCTTTTGTTTGATTGTTTAAATGTAACTTCATTATTCAAGTAACTAAAAGAAAATTCACAAACGTTTCTCATAGACATCGCTTCATTAATAAAAGTATAAGCTACATTTTTTTCCACTTTGTTAATAATAATTAATTTACTTACAAATGGTATGAAATCTATTATAGTGAAGCCATACATTTCATATATATGCAAATGCTAAATTAATATTATACTCATTAAATCTATAAATGTAATATTCAAAATAATTAATATAAAACCAATAAGATTCTGCTCTCATTAAAATATTATATAAAAGTAGACAGTTTGAATCAAATATCGTATAAAACGAGAGAAGGGTGTCCTTTCTTGAAACAACTCAAAGCATAAAGAAAAGTAAATGGCTTAGTCATTAACTAATTTTTAGTGATGTTTCAACAATCATATATGTATATAATAGAAGGTGTGGCTATTAAATAACGAGACTGACTGTAAAACCTTTTATTTTGATGTCATACATATTTACTTATTATCGTCTTCTATATACAACCCTCCTCTACCCTACAACACTCCAAGCGAATCTTACATTGTTCGAAACAGTGGTGGAAGTCTTCTGTCAACTTCGTCAGGACGTGTGCCGCTTTTTCTTTCACAGCTTCAACGGGTTTAAATCTTGTTCCTTTTAATACATATTTCCCCTTAGGAAACACATAGAAGTCGCATCGAGCTAGATCCGGCAAATAAGGCGAATTATCTAACACTGGAATGATGTACTTGGCTAGAAACTTCTTAACAGACAATGCGTAACGACTTGTCCTCCCATAATTAGAGTCGTTTTTTCCTTATTCTTTCACAGAGTTCAGCAAGAACGTGAAGGTAGTTATATTTTTTAACAGTTTGACACTCAGAGACCCAGTGAAGATGCACAATCCCATGAATATCGAATAAAAAAATAACAATCATTGTGTTGAGTTTTGATTTGCTCATTCGAGCTTTTTTCGCTCTCCGTGAACATGGGCTCTTCCAGTGCGTGGATTGGCGCTTTTTTGAGGATCATAAGTAAAAAACCACGATTCGTCACACGTTATTATCCTTTCCAATAAGTTTGGATCATTTTCAATGGCATTCAGTGTGTCAGTACAAACATTTTTGAAAACTTCTTGTTGTTCAAACGTGAGAATTTTAGGCACCATTTTGGTGCACACTTTTTGCATTTTAAAATTTTTATATAAAATTTGCCGTATTGATTATTTGTCAATTCCTACAATCTCAGCAATTGCAAGAATACTTAACCATCTATCAAATAGAACTAGATTACTGATTTTTTTAATATTGTCATCCGTTTTTGACGTGGGAGGGCGACTCGGGTGTAAATCATCTTCAACGTCTTCCATTCAAAAACTCATGCACGTGATAAATATTAATTGCCATGCACTTCTTTGCATAAATTATAAATTTCAGTTGTGGTTTAACTAGTTTCATGTGAAATTTCACAATAATTCGTTACTCTATTGTTACACGAATTTTTTTTCTGGTGAAACAAAAAAAAAAAATAACTTTAATAGAACGAAGGTCCTGGCTATACGGATTTGTTTACAGAAGGGAAATTCGAAAGAGAAAGTTTCACGTTAAACAGCTGTCAGTCGCTGGCGTTTGGCACATGTGTACTTTTCATGTGGCAGCATCAGTCTCTTTTTTTAACATTCGCACATGTATATATATATATATATTCAAGCTTAAAATAACCTTAAAAATAAGGTTGAAATAAAATTTCAACCTTATAATTAAGTTACCATTTCGATACTTTTAATGTTACAAAAATTCTACAGCAAGACCTTAATTCTTGTAATCCAGAATGTAAGTCTATCACCTTGAAAGACATTCATTACAAGTGGCAGCTTCTTTTCTTATCCAGTCACTCAACTCACCACAACAAGACACACAAACACATAGGCTCCAAATCCCAGGGAACAACCTAACACTTAGGTCATCCTTCGTTGTCACTTTAATTTCGGTTCTGAAGCGTTGATTACAAGTATCAGATAAGTCTTTTAATCTCATTTAGTGGTACTCACTAAATGAGAAAGAAATGATGTTGTACTTTTTGTTTCTTATATCGTAGCTTTTTCGAATACTTTCTATCTCTTCTTTAAGTTTCAGTGTATCACACGTAATAATATATGTATTAATAGAATTCGCTTTTCTTCCTTAAAGATAATAATGGTTAGGCGTAGATTTATTCAATTACTATAGCTTTTAACTGCAATTAGATTAAAATATATATAAATTACTGTAATTTAAATAAATTATCGGAATTTTAAGTATAGTACTCTGATATCAATTTAATTATTTCAAAGTCTTAAATATTTTAGGGAACCCTAAGTAATTTTTGATGTTTGAACTGTTATTTTATTCAACTGATTATAATTCGCGTAATACATTATCCAATTCTTAATTTATATATTTTCGTGATATGTAACGCAAATAAGAAATATATTTGGAAAATATATATAGCTAAGAAATTTTTACATATAGGAAAATGTAAAAATATTATTTCTTTCTAATGATATTTCTTTAATGATATTTTATGATATTTCGTTTTGTTTAACACGAAATCAGCATTAAAAACTAATGTTGCTAAAATTTAAATATTTACTTGATTCTCGAACATTAAAATTATTTCTTCTACAAAGATATATAGTTATAATTTCTTTTGAAACTCTGTTATTTTTCTCTTCATGCAACAATATTCTGATAATGTTTTACATGTTTTACCTGTTTAAAAGTAATTAATTGTATCACTATGCTACCTTCTTCAGAGTCATTAAAATGTATCTAAAATGCTTCCAAATAAATTTTCAAAATACTTCAAATAGTTGTTCAAAAAAAGGAACATGCTATCTTATGTGTGTGTGTGTGTGCGTGCGTGCCTCTGTGTGTAAATATATATATATATATTGTAATTCTGTAAATAATTGGTAGGATAAATATAAAATTAAGTAAACATTTTTTTTTATTTCGTAAAGTCAATTAAACATTCAAATGAGTTCGGTAATCATAGCTTTCCTGGTGATAAATACATTGCAACATTTTGAAAGAATGGCTTTAGAATATCATTTGCGTTTGCTTATGTGTGGTCTTCTTTCAGTTAAAATTACTGAATAATGTGAATAAATAAAGATAGTTTATTTTTCACGCTTAAATTAATTCATTTGGTCTAAATGTTTCATCTGCGTACTTTCTTTTATTCTTTAAATGGACTTTTGTTTTGATTTAGAATTTCTGCTTATTCTGGTCTTACACCATTTAATTGAATTGTAATGGTCTGAAGTGTAATAGGTTGCATCCATAACGATAGTATAAACACACTTTTCTCTTCCAAAATCTAAGAAGGCTTAGAATGACTTAATGTCCCATTTTGAGTTTAATTTCTTAATTCGTATCTCTTAAGATATGCTTTGTAGTTCTTGTTTAGGCTTTGATATATATTTTGTTATAATTTTCATAATTACTAGTTTTGCACTTAATAATATTTCTGCACTTTAATTACCTTTCACATTATAATTTTGTGTGTTTTAAATAATCGCTAATTATAGTAATCTAAATTTAAAAATGTTGTTTTTTTTATTTATTTTACTAAATATCAGTGTAATTATGTAATATTCGCTATTTTATGCTTGTAATTTTTGTTCATTTTAATTTTAGTTTTTTTAGTTTTTACAAGGAAAATTTTTTAATTTATACATATATATATATATAATTATATGCATCATTCATATCACTTTTAATGGCATTTGATGACATTCTTCTATCTTATATACGTGGTATTTTTATTCTTCTGTCATCAAAAGATGGTGTGCACCTTTTCGATCTTTTCCAGCTTTGTTTTTCATTGAATTTGTCTCCTGATGTCGTATACAAAACTGTCGAACTCCAGATGTATTCACTGAAACACCCACCTGTCTTGGAATTTCAGCATAGGAAAGACCGCTTTCTCGAAACACAATTATCTTACATATCTTTCTAGGTGTACAATCTACTCTTTTATTTGATGTCATTACTTCTTGACTAATAATAGCCCTCGTGTTGCTTTTAGTGAACGTTAATAAAACCAAAGCTTCTTAACTAAATATTAAAATTGTTTACAACAATTCCTACTTGGAATTTGATTGCGTAAGAAACAGTCTTCCTTCTTCAGAACAAAGCACAATAAGGACTTGCTCCAACTGTAAACATGTCAGCTCCTACTGGCAG
The DNA here is from genome assembly GCA_019974015.1 of Nephila pilipes. Classification (NCBI taxonomy): domain Eukaryota; kingdom Metazoa; phylum Arthropoda; class Arachnida; order Araneae; family Nephilidae; genus Nephila; species Nephila pilipes. Next base: position 66,678 of record BMAW01026881.1, read on the forward strand.
TTACTAATATTTCATTAGTTCTCAGAACAAGAACAATGATTGGCCAGGAAAGTTAGACATTACAAACCACTTTAAAACTGTGTTTGTTTTGTAGATTAAAGTACGCATATCTTTTTTGTAATGCAAATATTTTAACTTTCCTTTTTAAATTTAATTCAATATTAAATTTGCTTTAAAATGATATATACTACTTTCAATTTAGGAAACAACATTTTCTATAAGCATACAAAGTTAAAAAACATAAAAACTTCCAAAAGTGTCCACAATTTTTGTCACCACTGTATGTATATGTATATATATATATATATATATATATAAACTATCAAAGAAACAAGTGTTTAATTTAATGATTAAATTTAATTTTCATAATTACAACTGAAGTGAAATGAAAAAAATAATCTGAATTAATAAGAGACTTTAAATAAATATAACAAGTATTAAAAGTTACGATTCAATAATTATAAACATAAAAATCACCATAATATAAGCACAACCAAAAATATTTTTAGATCTCCTCTAACTACTGAATTAAAAATATCTTCAAAAGTATTGCAATGCATAGAATTAATATTTCTTTATTTCTAAATGGCTTAATAATGTCTGAACTATTTTTAATAATTTCAGTCTTAAGAAAATTATTAATAGTGTCTTATGAAATTGTTTGTAATAATTTATAATCTTATGTAATACACTGGTGTTCAAAATTAAGACTATTTCCATGTTTTGTAGAATTTCATGAAAAAAATTGAACGAAATATAAAAATCTGTTTCAAAACAAAGATGCACATTTTGTACGTCTAAAACGTAAGCGTATACGTGTATGGTGGCGGAACTGGTCTAAAAACAGGATTCATAAACACTCGCGCCAAAATCCGCATTGATAGCGCATTTCACCGAATTTCTTGGTGTTTTTTTGCAGCAATTTCTTAAATTACAATTCAAACTGTAAAAGTGATTAACGACCAACGTTTAGATGATCGAATGAGGTGGAGAATAGTGGGTAGACTAGAAGTAAGCCAGTCTCAAACCCAGATTTGCAGAGAATTTTATTTAAAGCCAGGATACCGGATCCGTCGAAAGAAAGCCTGGGCAAGATCGTCCAAGAACCTTGACGGCCAGAAATCGCCCTTTGTCCATTACAGCGAGGCTTAACAGGAGTGCGACAGCTTCTCAGGTCTTTCATTAGTTGTACGCAGCTACAATAAACCGAGTTTCAAGGGTGACTGTTTCCAGAAGACTTCATGAGAAAGGGCTGTTTGCAAGAAACCCTGTAGTTTGTATCCAGCTCAATTCTGCGAACAGGAGAGTCTGCTTAAAATGATGGAGAGACTATATTGATTGGAGCATGAATCAATGGGTGACCGTTCTCTTCACTGATAGTCCCAGTTCAGCCTAACCAGTGATTCTCGCCTTACTTTCATATGGAGAGAACCAAGAACTCACTACCTGCCGTCCAATGTCCAAGAAATCGACCATTACGGTAAAGGAGGCTTGATGGTCTGGGCAGGCAACATGTTGGATGGCCGCACACTTCTCCCTGTCTTTGAAAGAGGCACTGCGACTTTGAGAGGTAAAGGAAAGAGGTGTCTTGAAGCCCTATATCCACCTTTTCAGGGATCCAATTGGTCCTGATTTCTTTTCAATGGATGACAACGAGAGGTCAAATAGAGCTCAGTTGGCCGACGAATTTCTGGAAAGCGAGGATATTCGCTGGATATATTGGCCAGCCAGATCTCCAGATAATTGCAATTCGCAAGCCTCTTCCAAGAACCATACATGACCAGAAAACAGCGTAGTTGAAAGAGGGGGACCAATTGCCACAGGAACTCATAAAATCCCTTACTTCCAGCATAAAATCGCGTTGCGAGGTCTATTTATCTGTAAGAGGGGACCATACCCCCTATGAACCCATTTTTTTTAATTCTATTCTGCAATTTAAGTTTCATACCTTTGTACTCCGATGAGTGTTACGCATGATAATGTGTGTATATTATAATTGTTGGATGTTTTTTTTATATATATATCAACCCTATGTACACACCGAATTTCATTAAATTCTGTCCAGTAGTTCAAGAGATAATCGACCAAATCGGAAAATTCTCTTAATTTTCAGCACCAGTGTATTTATTAAGGTCATTAGTAACTCGTCTATATTTAATTGTTTTTGCATGAAATTTAGGCGTTAAAAATATATGTAAATATTTAATATTATTAATTTGGAAACCTAAATTTTCAACATAGGGCAGGTTCTCTATTATTAATTTTTCTATCAGAATTTTTGTTTTTCATGAAAACGTTTTTTTTTTTCAATTTAATTAATAACAGTATTACAATAGTAATATTTGAACATAATTGTATCATTACTATGAATTTTATCAGTATATCCAGTTAAAAAATCTTTTCTTAGTTCTATAATGGACTTTTTCATTTCAATTATTTTTGATCTTTCAATAATTTAGAAAATAATGTTTTAATTTTCTTCATAAATATTGCAATTACACTCTTTGAAAGCTCCTAAATTTAATTAATATTTTACAGCCATTTTAGTAATAAAGTTAGAAGAGTCATAAGTTTTTTCATAGTATATTGGTTATTATTTGAGATCATAGACCTAAAACCAACATATTTATTATCTATTAATAACACATTTATTATTTATCGTTAACAATTTTTATATCACTAATAACTACCTGTTTGTGTTCTTCATTATTAAAATTTTTATAATATTTGCAATTACATGTAATACAATTCTACGCATTTTTAATATTAATATAATTAAAAATAAATTATATCTCAAAATATTATATTTTTATTATATTTCAAAAGATTATATTTTTATTATATTTCAAAAGAGTATATTTTTATTATATTTCAAAATAATTTTAATTTAATGTTTTAGGGGAAAGAAGTTTTATATGTTCATTAAATATGCTATTATAGAATAAATATTATTAAGAATTTATTCATGAAACTAATTATACTTAATTTAGTTTTATAATGGTGATTATTGTTTTCATTGATATTACATTCCACGCATAAATAGTTAGCAGCAATATCCTGTGTAATATGCAAGTCCTGTGTAATACAAGAAATCTACAAGAATACTGATTTTTTTTTCCTTTAGACCAAACATAAAGCTCTAGTATTTTCAATATTATATCTATTTTCTAAAATGCGATTTAATTAACTCTGATGTTTTTAATATCGTCTATGCTAAGGCATTTTCTTAATTTTTTGTTCTCTAACATTTCTATTATTTTTAATATTGTTATAATCATTATATTTATAATTACTATTGATTCTTGTAAAAACAATTTTTATGTTTTTTGTTTTACTAATTTACATAATATATTTCTATTTTTATGAACATTATATATATATATATAATATTTCTTTTTTGTTATTATGAACATTATATTTTCATAATATATTTATTTAGTTAATATTTCTATTTTTATGAACTAATTTAAATTATATTTCTATTTTAACATGTAGACTGCAAAGATAAATAATGTTATAGTAACTTATATCGATTTTTTCATCATAACCTCTTTTTAGTACTAGGCACACTTTTAATAATAAATAATTCAACATTATCAAAATTATGCAAGTTAAAATTGCCAATTTCTATATTTTCACTAGTTTCAACATTTTTTCAGTTTTCAGTATCTTGCCTATACATATTAAATTATAATGTTAATCGAGTTTGATGTTTGACCCTTATCATTAAATTGACATATTTTTAAATTTTAATAGGTAAATACAACTATTGCAAAAGGTATTAACAACTAAGTTGTAAATAAAGGAACACAATAAAAAGTTTTCAACCTGCTCTCCTTTAAAATTTCAGAAATGGACGAAATGCATTCTGTCTTCAACTGATGTGTAAGCAGGTGTTTCAGAATAATTTCCATAAGCAATTGATTTCTAAAAAAAAAAAATTATAAAATTAATCTCTTGCGAGCATTAATCAACACATATGTATAAAATTTTAAAATATTTCTCATTTCAAATAAATTTGCTTTCAATAAATCTAATTCAGAAACTTAAAATTTTAACACAAATTGACACTCAGAAAATTAACGCTGAAGTATTATTTAATGTCTCTTAAACTAAACTACGGGAGTTAATCGTCTGTGTTTGATTTAAAAATTACATGTTGGAGAAGATATTTCAATTAATTGTCATACAGAAAATTCTAAATGGAAAATAGATAGCTGTAGTACTATTACTTAGAGTTCAAATTAACTGTCGAGCTGAATTAAAACAATGAAGAAGGTAATTAAATAATTCGAGATAAAAAAAAACCAATGTTTTTATATGATGGCAATGTTTATTAAAAAAAACCTATTGAATTATTAGTTAAAACCTGTTGCAAATGTCTAAATATTGCATTGTTAGGCAAGTAAGAACGATTTCCAAAGTTTCAGAGCTCTAGCTTGATAGGAAGTTAATTAAATTAACACTCGAAAAATTGATAACACACTGATACACACACATACAGACACCAAGTGAAATACATAAAAACGTTAAAACTATCTAAAATTATTTAATTCATCCGTAAATTAAATGGTTGGAATGCAGTTTAAACTAACCACCCTTGGCGACAAGAATTATTTGGCAGTATTTTGTCAAATGTGGCTACCCTGGCCCGTTTTACGGACTTAACATTCAGCTAAAAAAAATTGCCATGTTTGGGGCCAATTTTTGAAATTGCGCCAAGTGGTTGGGCTAAACTGCATTATCAAAGAAAATATTAGTTCAAACTTGTTGCAAATGTCTAATTATTGCATTGTTAGGCGAGTAACAACGATTCCCAAAGTTTCAGTGCTCTAGCTTGATGGGAAGTCGAAACGATCGAAAATTTGATGACACACTTATACACACGCAGACACACACTAAATGAAATACATAAAATAAGCTGTAAAAATAGTAACTTTTTAAACAGAGGTAAGTGATTCAATCGATCAAAAGATTCAAGTTAATGAGAATTATCCGTTAAGCCTATCAAAGCCACAACAGTCCAAAAGTTAGAAGAAAACTTAAGTTAACTAGCCAATACCCGAAAGCTCATATAATATGCCTCTGAATACGATGGATAAGTTGGAGTTTAGAATAATATAGAAGTTAAAAGAATATGCCATTTTTTCTCAGTAGAAAGCTGAAATTTTAACGTAATGGAATGGAAATAATTATGTAGAAACAACTGTACAAATAAATTTATTGTCAGTGGGTCTTAATGAATGTAGTCTTACTACATTTATTATCACCTTCCATCGAGTTATTTTATTAATATCTGACAAAATAAATTACAAATGTGTGTGGGGGGGGTTCTACTTTACTGCATATCTGGTGAGATTGATGATGATTAATGTTAAAATAAAAAAAATATTTGCTATTGAATTAATTAAAGTTACACAAGTTTTAGCAACTTAATGTGTGTACTCAATGAAATTTAAGAAACGTTTATTTTAGAGGAATTTGACTTTTATACAGCTATGAGCAACATATAATCGGATCTATTTCAGAAGTACTCGTGAAGGATCTATTACTTTACTCTCACCTTTAAATGAAAAAGTAAATAATTTTGTAGGGATTATTTTTCCTTGATAGGGAAACAAATTATTTTAAAAAACAAATTATTAATTATGTGGGTTTTTTTTAATTATTACTTACATTTACTGTTTATTTGTATTTTAAATAATACTGTTAGCTACGAGGAAACTTTTCAGATTAAAAATATGACCTTCCATCTATACAGATGGCTATAGTAGTCAAGTGGTAATGGACACTAGCTCGCATCAGGCTTGTTTCTGTCGAGTCGTGTGTTCGAGTCCTGATTCCACTAAAGTAAAGCATTATAGCGAGACTGGTGCAAGTTAAATGTGAAGATGCTTCAAGTCGTCACTTTAGCGGGGTATAGAAGTTTAGAGAATGAGGTACCGGCTTAGGTGTCGTCCTCATTACACCTGATAGATATTCAAAATTTTTCGGTGGATGCTATGGAGGCTTTAGCCCTCGTGTTGTTTCTTAGTGCGCCATTGATAAAACAACGCTACCTACATATTGCTCTGCGTTAATATCAAAATGTCTGAAATAAGTATTTGTAGCAAAAGAGTTTTATTATTGATGTAATGTGTTATATTATCCCATTATTTTAGTTACCTTTAATATAACATTCAAATGTTTTAAAATGTTTTTTTTTTTAAATGAGTAAAAAGTTTTCTTTCTAAGTTCCTTTTAACTAGCATTTTTTAATAATATATGTAAATAAAAAAAATAGAAAATAGGCTTAAAATAATTTAGCGGAAGCTATTTTGAATTAATCTCATATAATTATTCAAATGATCTAAATAAGATCGCCAGATGAATAAAAGAACTCTAAAATTCAAATGATCTAAATAAGATCACCAGATGAATAAAAGAACTCTAAATAAAAATAACGACTTTTTAACGTTTACGTCTTTTATCAACAATAGAACAACATTTTTAAAAATTGACTCAACAAAAAGAAAAATTAACAATGTTGCCACACACACACACTAAAATAAAATCTTAAACAAAAAACCAAACGATATGAAAATCTTTTGCGATACGATACAATATATGTCATCTATTTGTTTCAAAATCTTGTAATTGTCTCTTATAAAAATTTTAAAACTTTTTATGTTAATTAATGATATTTTTAACGGTTTTAACACGAATAACGTAGAGCCATGTCAGCTAGCATGCACTAAATCAACGACTGCGTATTTATTCAAAAAAATAATATATACAATACTTTTTTTTAAATTTTTAGTCTTATAGAGATATGTTATCATAAATGTAGTTAATTAATTTAATATTATTTAGTCTTTAATTTCTTATCATTTTTAACATATTTCTTTGTCTCAAAACATTGATATATTTTTTACTTCAGTTTGTAACAATTATGTAAGCAAAACTTACATGGAAAAAAAATTTATGAGTCTCAAAAACCATTCTTGGCTGTCGAATTTTAATGAGCCTTGTGTTTTCCGAGATCCGATTGCACTTTCTTCTTCTTGCAAACTAAATTATTCCGCAAATAAAAATAAATTATCTAATTTTTCAATCTACATGCAAATCACCCAGAATAATAATAATAAAAAAAAAAAAAAAAAAAAGAATATGTTATTATCAAATAATTCTTCCTTTGTTCAATAGACCTTATCTTTAAAGAATATCATATTATTTTCAATGAAATTTTTTTCCAGTTCCTCTAATGATAATGTTGGTGGTTTATTGGAGTGTCAGTGCTTTTTTCACATTAGTGGATATAAGTGGAAAACCTCATTTCATCATTAAATTCAAGATACCTGATCCAATGACAACAAAATATCCGGTAAGAGTTTTAATTAGTTAATTAAATTTTAATTTTATTGAGGTAATTTCTTGCTTTTTCCGAGAACTTCATTGGGCATACACAAAATGAAAAGATTTAATCATGCTACTATTTTTTATTCAATTCTTTGATCTTAAATTCTTAACTATTTTTATTTGAATTGTGCTATTTTATTTTTTCAGGTATTTTTATACAAAACGTTTTTCCTCTATATTTACTCCAGTAAAAAACAGTTTAATGAATGCTATAGAATTACTTCATTTTTGTTTTGGAAAAACATGTTGATTCTTAATTATAAACTTATCTCAAACTAATTAAAATTAAAATATTTGTTCACTAAAGTTCCATTCTATTTTTTTACGAAAAAAAATTATTTTCCTGATTTTCACTACTTTAATAAAAGTTCAGAATTAATTAAGTCGACAGATATTCATATCATTAAGAATTTTTTTTTATATTTTCTAATTCACTGGATAATACAAATTGTATGAATAATTATAAATGATTTAAAATTAGCTGAAATTAAACTCCAGATTCTCATCATAAATCTTCATGTGAAGGACTCTTTGCTATATTATATTATTAACCTTTACGTTTGAAAGATGTCACATAACATTGATTAATATCAAGACATTGGATTTTAAATAAATAAATGATTAATTTTAAATATTATGGCATATGTAAATGAAAATTTTAATAAATTACTGTTTGGCAACATGATTGCTCCGAATATATATTTGTGATGGAGCCATCGAAATTAATAAATAATATTTCTCCATTTATTTACTATAGAAATGTGATCTTTTAGATAATTGCGGACCTATGAACTTTATTTACTTAAGCCATAGTTTATACGTATTGTTTTGGAAATGCAGCAGAAATATGTATTTCTATAAATAGTAAAATATTCTTTCTTTTCCATTTCAAATGTTTTTAATACACAATAGCAGAAATATAGTAGATATGATATATCACAACTTAATGAAATATAAATTTCTGTCTGGAAAATATACGTTGTACAATAATATCTGTAATACAAATATATAAAATTTATATTATGTGGCTTAGCGAGGAATGTTTGTTGAGCATTAAATTAATTATTTTAATATACTAATATATCATGTATTTTCTCTTACATTATTAAAAACGTATAAATTTATATTCCAACGCATGAATACTAACATATAGTTTTAGAGTTAAGGGCATACCGGTTATAAATATCTAAAAGTATTTCTCTACTTTAAATGTAATTGAGTCTCAGGAAAAACGAGTGATTGTTTTAAGGTACAAATCCAAAACCCGCAACACTTTTCTCAAATTTTTTGCTATATATCCTTCATGGGATTTCATATACTGAAGGATTGCCAGTATATTCATCATACAAAAACTTATGGCAGGATAAAAAAAAATAATGGATTGTCCAAAAATTTCATTACGTAGCTTAAAAATGTAGTAGTAATTTTATTGTTATTACCAAATCTCGACTCAGTAAGGAAAAAAAGATCTGTAATATCTTTTCAAAAAATAATGTTGTCTTTTCATGTATCATATCATTAAAAGTTTCATGCTCTTTGAAAGTCATGTCTCAGTGTTTAATCTTTTTCGCTCGGAAGAAAATTAGCCGATTCTTTTTTTTTTGCTCCATTTTTTTGCTTTTTTTTTTTTTTTTTTTTTTTTTGTCATAATCCCTCAAAACTTTAGTTATCTTAGTATTAAATATAATCGGTTCTTTTACAAATTACTCTCTTACATTAGAGCATATAGAAATATGAATTTTAAGAGTTTTAAGTCGCAGTTGTATTTATTTATTACAAATTACTTAAGTATCTCAAATTTCTTCTTTTTTCAAATAATTTATGAAAGGGAAAAAATTATTTATTCTCTTCTCTTCATCACGTTAAAATAGTATTGTTATATATTATTTACTCCAGGTTATCAACTTAATTTCACAAGAAATTAGTTTCCCACTTATCTTTTTTTAAAAAGTAGAGGACTTACTTTCTTCCGAATTAATCTTTACATCATAAAAATGCGAAAAAAATTTATTTACTCTTTAATTTGCAATTATGACTTGAAAATATTATGTTAGTTTACATTTTTACAATAAATACCCTGAGTTTTTAGGCAGTAATGGGATCTCATTGTCATTGGTTAATATAGCGAGTTTTTCGTGTCCCGTGATGTTAACATCGAGTCGACTATCCAGAGTGTTTGGGGTTGATAATCGTATATAGTCAAACAAACTGAACCTTTTACTGAATGGTGATAAGTTAGAAGAGGAAAGTATTTATTCAACAGTTAAATTTTTCCCTTCAATATGGCTCAAAATTACGAAATCTATCACTGTTAACCTTCAAGTAGCTTTGGTAATTAATGCGGCACAAAAAAACCTGTTTCAGGGATAAAAACTTTTTTTTTTTTTTTCATTTTTAATTATTTGACTTTCATTTCTGGCGAATCTTTTCTTATTTGTCTGATATTAGGCTTATATGTATATTTTAAATCCATTTAACAAGTGCATTAAGCTTTTAAATTCTTTCTTATGTAATGTTTCTGACTAAAATCATGGTTACAATAACATCTTAGATCTCAGTATGTATCATAAGGTCTACTTAATTTGCAAAAAATATTTATCTTTTCGAAAAATCTCAATTTTTGAATAATTTCTAGAGTGAGTTATAACACAAACAAACATTTTTATTACAAATTAAATTGGATTCCTTTTGTTTTTCACTTCAGTTTAATCGCAAAACGATTTAATCACATTACATAAAATAGTGATTTTCAAACGAATCCCTTGACCAATAATTAATATCTAATATTTAAGTTAAGTTAATGTCTATACTCGTCTAAGAAGTCCCATCTCCATTTCTGTAGTCTTGGGAACAGGGATGCTAATTATTAGCTAGCGTCCGGGTCGAGTGGTTAGTCAGACATTGGACCACCTGCTAACACCTGAAGCGAACGTGGTCTTCATTTATCAATTCAGGAGGGGTGAAGGGCTCAGTTGACTCATGACTAGCTACCCAAGCGGAAGCCACTAGAATCGAACTTGGATTGGCAATCCTCGTAATCAGACATGATAACCACTACACACTACATAAAATACATATTTCCCCAAATTCCTTAAATATATAAGAGGGGAAAAAAAGAAAGAAAGAAATGTGATAATTCCAAGATAACTAGTATCTCAATTGTTGTATAATGACAACTGAACTCTTCTTTTTCATTTTGAAAAATTCAACTAATTTGATATTCCCTTTTCAGAACAAAATACTATTCTAAAGCATCCAATTATACAGGCAATATTTTAAATAGCTCACATACTATTAATTCTTTTTAAATACTGTTAATTTCTCTTTAAATAATAATAAATGTAACATCCGTCGTTACGTATATGTTATGGAAGCACAATCTATTTTATTGATCGAAAACTTTGAATTTAATTGCTGAGAGATTAGGAAGAGAGTCTTCGAATTTATCTTGGCATACTTTCGTCTTTTCTTTTTAAGTTACTCGTGTATCCAATGAAAATCCTTAATATGACACTATATGTTTACTCTGTTTTGAGAGGCTCTGGTATAATAACATAAAATTAGGCGTATTTTTCAATTCCAATCAGCTTTCACTTGAAACGGGATTTGGTAGGAGAAACTAAACTTAAAACTGAATATAAATATTTTAAAGTCAAAATATCAGTTCTCAAGTTACATGCATGCATTGTTATTTATTTACATCAATTCTTCTAGAGAATCACAGAAACGAAATTTCAAGAAGTTGCAACTCAAGTTCTGTTTAATCAAACCGTGATTGCAATTCCGGTGATATATACCTGCTACATCCTCAAAAGCTACATGGGCTATGACCAGGAAATAAGATTGCCAAAAATACATGTTTTTGTTTTACATTTCATTGCTCAAATATTATCTGAGGAGGTTTTCTTTTATTATTCTCATAGGTAGGTAAGTACCATTATAGTGAATAATATAAAACAAAAGATTGAACATATAACATTTTTTACCTGTATAGCTACGAGAATAGAATCATTATTGATATTCTCAAATTGTGAACAAAAATAGACTACAATTTTCCGCAGATATTATGTAAATTGTTATTTTTTATACGGGGAAGAAATATAAGTTAAAAGTATTCATTCTTAAAAAATAATCAATATTTTAGGATAAATTTAATGAAACATCCATTATAATAATTTGCCAAAACTTAGTAGCTATTAAGTATTTTAGTAATTATTATTTTTAAAACTCATAAAGGATTTTAGGAATTTCAGTAAAAGAAATAAGTTTAACATTCTTGTAAGAAATTAATTAGCGATATAATGTAAAGAATAGGTATTTGTGAATATTTATAATAGTGACAAAATCACTATGTAGTATTTCAAAATGCTTCAGTTATTTATGTATAATGATTCAAAATGTCTTAAATGCAAATTTTTCAGTATTATATTAAACTATCAAAATTTCAGAATATTGTAAATGTGAGTTTAATTTACAAAAAAATATTTTTCAAAATGCTAAAAATTAATCTTTTAGAAATTATCTTAATTCATTTCTTACTCACACTGTTTTTCTGAAATCTAACATAACATTTTCGGATACGTACTAGCAGACTTAAAAAAGTTAATAGATGGTTTAATTGTCAAATCATTCTTCACGATACATACAGAATTTCAATCGTAAAACTATCGAGGTACATTCTTTATTATTGAATACTACTTAAGATACTGATTAGTAAAGCTTTATTTTTGTAATGAATTTTCGAATTGAGTATATTGTACTTTTTAATCAGATAAATTTGATATTTTTGAAAAACTGTCATCATAAATAAGTAGCTCAATAATAAAATAAGAATATTTTAAGTATACCATTTAAAAAAAAATCTTCAATTATTTTCTAGAATTTTACATCACCCGCGCCTGTATAAGCGCTTTCACAAGAAACACCATGAATGGAAGTCGCCTGTCGGAGTGAGCGCCATCTATTGTCATCCTGTAGAACATGTATTATCCAATGTTTTTCCCACTTTCCTGGGATCAGTTATCTTTGGTACACATGTCGTATCCTTATACGGGTGGCTTATTTTTGCCACTGCTTATGGAGTAATAGTTCATTCTGGATATCATCTGCCACTTACACCAACTCCAGAATTTCATCATTATCACCACCTAAAGTAGGAATTCTTTGAATATCACGAATATATATAAATTAGATATAAATACCTATGTATTCGAATTATAGTTTAACTTCACTAATGTAATAAAGAAATCGTTTCTTTCTACCTTTCGTTTTTATCTTTTTTTCCTTTTTTTAAAATAATTAATTGACAAAAAAATCTGTTACTTAATTCTTTTTAGTTCAATTATTGATATGTATCTTGTTGGCCGATATTCTTAGCCTTTTTTAATTTTTTGTTATAAAACTCTTCATTAATTTTTGTATCAGTCACTATCAAAACCTACATACATAGCTTTGATAGTAATTTGATCGATTATCTATCAAGACAGAAGAAATAAATCATTAAAAAAATAACCTCAAATGTTTACGAACACATTTGTCTTCAAATTTAAAAAAGAATTCTTATTTTTTGAAGAATCTGTATTTTGAAACAATTAGGTAATACTTTTTCATGAGATCTTAAAATACTCAGCATAAAACATTCAATATTATTCTTGAGTCGTATGGGACAAACATTAACAAGCACATTGATAATAACCAATATATTAGTGCAAAAATAAAATTAACAGGACAGAATTTTTTTTTTTTTTTATCTGCGAAATAAATTTCATTTAGTTAACTTTAAAATGGAAATTTTCTTACATTAATTCGAATTCCATTATTTAGAACTGAGAGAACATTTCAGTTTCCTTTCGTATGAATTGCTATTAATATTAATTAAAGGATTTTGTGGCCGCGGTAGCTTAGGGGTCATGGTCGCGGATTTGCCGTCACCGTAGTTTTCGTCACGAGGTGGACTTAAGTCCTGATGCCTTTGAAGATCCACAATTCGTTGGTTAGAGAGGCTGATGTACATTAAATCTCCTTGGGGTTTTAAATCCTCCCATTGGAGTGGTGTGGAAGTTTAGAAAGGAAGATGCCACCGTATCTCGGTGTTCGTTCTCGTCTCTTGACTGCCGCTCAAAATTGTGACGTTCGTTGCCAATAGCGTTCGCGTTGCTTAAAATTCGGAATTTAATTAGATAATCAAGTCAATCAATCCATAATTTTGACTGCAAATGGACAGAAATTTCATTTGAAAATTAATTCCCGATTCATTTTTATAATTGTAGCTTTCCAAATTAATAAAACAAATATTTTTGTGTAATGTATAATACCTTACACTCTCGTGCACTTCTCCTATACAGTAAGTCCTTCAACAAAATGTAATGAATGTATCACATACTCGAGAATGCATTTTTCAAAAAGCCCATATACGTGATCCTTCAATATATTGACCCACATTCCTTTTATTTTTCAGATTCAATGAAAATTTTGGAGTTGCTGGCATATTGGATTGGCTCCATGGAACCGACAAAGAGTTCAGGCAATCTGAAGCCTTCAAAAGAAACGTTGTACTGGTGTCTTTGACACCCCTCAGTGAACAATGCGGCAAAAAATTGAAAAAATTATAATGCCCAAAAGAACTCTAATTGAAACCAAAGGATAATTGATTCATGTATTGCGACATTAGCGAATGGTAATTATATTGAATGGTGCTATTATACTAAAATCAATTTCTTGGGCATTGAAGAGGTGTAATTTTAAAGGCTTTCTTTACCTAACGTTATAGAACCAAATACAAATTCGAAATACTTTTAACGAAAATGTATTCCATTATTAATAGAAACTCGTATGGTTGTGACACATATATCAGTTTATCAAACTTAACTTTAAAATTTAGATAAGATTCATAAATATACGATTTTTCTCTATAGCATATGAAGTTACAAATCTATTTATTATTAATATGTGGAAATCGAACTCATATTGTGTGATAAAAAAAAAATGGAATGATTCTAATAGAAATAAGTTGCACATTAAAATGTGCCGTTCTACATAACTTATTTTAAAAACGAAATATTCAACTCATTTTAAAAACGAAATATTCAACTCATTTTAAATAACTCTTCTATCAAGAAAACTATTTTTAGCTAAATTCTATTCTTTAACATAAGATGAAAACAAATTTAAATGAAAAAAAAATGCGATTTAATTAGTTATGTTAAATTACAAAACAAATAAGTCTTCATGTACTATGTTTATGATAAAATATTAATACTACCCTAATAAAAATATTTTGATAAAGAATTACAAAAATTATTCTTTCAAACATTATTTTTTCTTTTCTGAATGAACAGGTAACGAAATATTATAATACTGTAATTATTTCAAATATCAATACTGAACTTGGAAAAACAGGCCTTATAATATAAGATCAAATTTGTTTCTTATAAAATAGACTATCATTTTTATTCAGCTCAATAATTAAATTCTAAAAAGAAAAAAATTCAAAAAAACTACATTTAAAAAGAAAAAAAATATCTGAAAAAAGGTGATTTAACCATCTCTGATGTCTGAAGAATTTTTCAAATAATGATGAAATATAATGAACCAGCAATTATACGATGAATGTAATGAACTAGTTTTCAAGAAAAAGAATTTTACTTTTCTGTGAGAGAAATGTTAACTAACTTCAAGAACTAGTCAGAAAGGCTTATCGGTTTGTTCTAATGAATTCGTAAAAAAAAAAAAAAAAAAAAAAAAAAAAGACCGATACAGAACGCATGATATAATGATTAAAAGTAATGCCGCATATCGAGAAAATTTTAAAGATGAATTATAATTTTTGTAAATATTGTATAATCTAAATATTCATATTTATATCTATTGAATAAATACCCTTTTCTTTGTAGAAGTTTGTATGTTTTTTATTCGTACGAGTTTTTATTTAATACAATTTATTTTTGGATAAATAATAATAAAATTATTAGTTTTGATACATTTATGACACTCCGGCTTCGCTACTCATGGTTTCCTTCATACATTTCACTAAGTAATCAGTCATTTAAAGTTTCAAACTGTAAAATCTGTAAGCTATAGTTATTTTTATCTAAGGATAGTCAAAACTCGATATTTGCATTGCCAGTGTGAAACTGAAAATTTCTCGCGCCCTATTCTAAAGATTAATTTAAAAATTCTACTTATATTTCCAATTTCAAAGGTGGATCCGAGTCAGGAACGATTATGAGAATTCCAATTCTATTATCAGAGAATTATTCGGCGTCCTGGTACTAAATATCGTAAGCACAAATTATTCTATCTTCTAAACTTCAAACTCTACGCTGCTTTTAAACACTTTTGACATGGCATTCTTAATTATTATCCAAGTTTGAGAAAATACATTATTCTTAAACCAATAAAACTTACCAATTAAACAGAGAAGAAATTTGGAACTCTTATCATATAATATTCCTATATATATTTAAACTAATACCCTTATAGTCATTTATTTTAAAGAAATGTCAATTGGTCATTTCTTCAAAATTACAGAAATCAATATTTTACTGCGGTAAGAATTCTGAAGTACAACATTGATCAAAATTTACAAAATAATTCATATTCATTAGAAAATGCTCAGTTTGGAAGCTATGCAAACTTTTTAAAGAAATTTGGAGGAAAAAAACATTTTGATGCAATTATATAGAACATTATGAAATTGTAAGGGAAAATCTAGTCAAAATTTATGTAAAAAATTATCTGTTAATGATTTGTCTAATCATTGATGTATAAGTCATAGAGAAAATTATTTTGAGCATGTGTATGAAATTTCAAATTAATATAGGTAATCGGTTTTGAGAAATCGTGCGTGCAAGCTAACATTTTTTGCAATAAAAATAATAAAGTTAACTTTGAAAATAACAAAAAACAAATAGCAAATCTTTATCAAAAAAATGCTATGTTAATGTTTCGATTATTTTATTTAATAGAATTTTCATGCCTCAACAAATTAATAACAAGAAAGAAAATTCTGTAATGAAATATTTTTAAAATAAAACTAATTATGATGAAAAAATTATCTTATTAATTTTATTATCTTTACTTAAAAAAATAGTTTCTTGTTCCAGAAAAATATAGAAGGAATGAAACTCAAATTACAAATTCTACAAATTATGTTTCTCTCTCTCTCTCTCTCTCTCTCAGTCTCTCTTTGCTTATCTCTGTCACGCGGTAGTTTAGAGGTCATAGTCACGAACTTATCATCTGCATTGTTTCTGTCAAAATTTGGGTTAGAGTCCTGATGTCATTAAAGATATCCCGTGTTGCGGGGCTGATGCGCATTAAAGCTGTCGAAGCTCCAAATAATCGCTTGGTGTGGAAGTATGGATGGGCAGATGCCAGCTCAAGTATCTTCCTCGTCACTTGACAGAGGTGTAAAATTAGAGTAGTCCTCGTGTTCTAAATATGACGTTAATAAACAGTCAATCAATCAATTTTTTCTCTAGCTCTCGCTCTTTTTCATCGTAAGTATTAATGTTACATATTCTTTCAAAAGTAATTTGTACAATTTTTATCTGTACGTAACACATTAAAACATCCTACATTTTGACTACATTTATGAAAAACGTCATTCATGTAAGCTACATTTCTCAAAAGGTGATACATAAGCACGTAAAAATATAAATAAGAGCTTTTAGGAATGACTATGTTGACAAAATTCTAAAAAAATGGGGTTGAAAAGCGTGATGATAGAAAGCCTACAGTTTAGTGTTAAAAAATTTTTCTTTTCTTTTCTTATTATAAAATACTTATTTTTGTCAATTAATACATTTTTTTTTGTTATTAATTGAATAGTTTTCCCAAAGAGCTATTTTCTTTTAAAAAAACAATTAAAAACTTAAATAAAAAAAATTAGTGGAAATCAAAAAGTTTATTTTTTAATGAAAATTGATCAATTAAATTCATGTTAGCTAAAATAGTTTATCGTCATTGACGAAATTGTTATGAACATGAGATAGCGCTCCCTTGCAGCGGTGAAGGAAAAGAAGCATTCACAGAGATGTCATCAGTCAGCCAAGAGAACTAAAAGACTTAACCCTGGCGATCAATTTGGCGACTTTGGCTACAAATGTAAAGTTAACACAAACTTTTCCTGAATTTTCCCATGTGACATCATTCCTGGCCGGAAGAGGTGTAAATACGCGGAGAGCCTGACAAGGGGTGAACCAGTCTATCTATGAAGTCTGTTTTCGAATCTTTCGGGAAGTCGATTAGATGCGGTTGGCATTGGACTTTCCAATGAACTGCCGGAAACGTGCCGGGTGAATTTGCGGAGAAGCAGCGAGTCAGAGATTTGTCCATAGTATGAACGAGTAAACTAGTGAGCTGAAAGTTGCTAATGCAACTGTAACTGCCATTAAAAGTGCTGTTTTTTTCCTGTACCTGTGTCACAAATCTGTATGAGCATTGTGTTTCCTGTTTGCGCTGTTACTGTCCAAGTTCTGCTACCTGTGCGTCGTCTTATCCAGAATATTCGTGAATAAAGCTTCATTTTCCATTATCCTTCGCGGTGGATTTGATTTCACTCCCATACATCCAAATATTTTCGTAACAATATCTTAGTTTCATGTCTTTAAGAAAGAAAGAAAATTAATTTTGTACAATGTTTTTATCCATTAATTTTCTGCAATTTATTTATAAATAGAGTATTACAATAACTCGGTTCTTATCCGAGGGTGAAAAGAACCTGTCTCGAAGATAGTGTGACTAAGGAAGGTAGTGTTACCATTGTTTGATGCCGTATCTGCTAAGGGTACCAAAATAAATTAAACATAAAACAGATTCATAATATTTTTTGATTTCAGTAGCGTAGAGTAGTCACCGCCATTTTACGTTGAGTTGTCACCATGGATGAGACCTAGATTCATCATTTCTCAACCGGAAAATCGAGCAATAATCAAAATAAAGCGTTCCTTCCGGTGAATCTGTTCCAAAGAAAGCAAAGACGAAGACGATCTAAAAAGTAACGGCGACAATTTTGTGGGATGCGAAAAGCGTCATATTCATGGACTTCTTTGAAAAAAAAGGGAAGGAATCATTAGATAATTCTATAAAGAGTAACCCCAATTCCATTTTTAATCTTTTGCCAAATTTCCCTTTCCTAACACGGGATTTTTAAGCTACTCCCGTATGTATTAATATAAATATATTGAATTTCTTAAAAATTTCCTTAACTTTCTTACTTGTAACGATTTGTTGTCAGATAAATAATTCTAGTGGTAACATGAATTGAAACTAGAGCTTTATCAATGATCAAAGAAATTTACATTAACTAAAATAAAATTTCATTGACAGATTATTATTACATATAAGCAAACTTCTGTAATTCAATTAAATTAGTAGCATCTTTATGTTAAGGCTCCTGCGTGTTCCATCCCTTTTGAATTTATAAACGCAATATTAAGCGTATAGAAGTTATAATTGCCTCCTGAAATATAGAATATGGTATTTATTTGAAAGAAATAAGCTGCATCCTAAAGAGCAAACACTATAGAAAGCTAATGTGAGCAATTATTTCTTTTCCTCCATTTTTTTAAAATATTTTAAACGTATAAATGTCCATATAAAGAATCATTAAAATGGAAATAAATATATTTTGAAAATCTCAGTAAAAATTAAATTCTATAAAAACCCTCCTTATATTTTTTTTCCCTTTCGAATTATTTTTATTTTATTCCAATAAATACAATAGTGTAGTTTTGAGAAGGTAATTAGAAATTCTCTAGGATAACGTCGTATTCATGAATCCAAAATAAAAGGTATACACTTTATTAATGATTGTATGGGGTAAAAAAATCCTGCTCACAGAAATTACTTCATGCTGAAAGATAAACTTAATAAAATTAGTAACTGCTTTTTATTTCTATAATTTGCAAGGAAATATTATATTTGTAGCGAAATTAATATATGCTCACATTTATAGCACAATAGTAAACTTTTCTTCTCACTTTACTAATTTCAAAGAGTCAATATAGATGAAATTCTTATTTTTTTAAAAAAAATTTTACTCAATTTTGAGAAAATTGAATCAATTTAACAAATTGTAAAATATATGCAAAGTACAAAACCAGATTAAAACTGATCCAGAAAAACTGTACGAATATAGAAAGAAGAAATGCATAAAATCTTGGAATATAGATATACATTAAATAAATTAAATCTAGGAAATATGAAAAAAGTAATTAAATATATGGACAGTAACTTTTTGTAATGTTGATTTAGATAATATATATATATATGACCCTAAAGTAGACTATTCGTTCCAAATAAAATATAATGAAAAAATATGTATAATGACTAAAAGCATGTTTAATCTTTAAATTAATAATCATATTTACATTTCGAAGAAATAATCACATTTTTTCCGAAGAATAATGCAATTTTTTTTTCTTACAACGGAAAGTACTTAGCGAAAGAGGTCTAATTTATTGTTTTCATTGTCAGTTCCGTAAATTATATCTTTACTTTATTTAAAAAAAAATGCCTCACCTTTTTATAATACCTCCTTTACAGAAGTTAGGTGTGTGTATTTCCTAGTTTTTTTAATGAATTTCAAATATAGTTATTATTTCTCTTTTCATAGAGTTTTAGTTAGATTTTAATTTTTTAATTAGTTAAAATGAAAAAAAAAATGTCCTCCCTTTATTTTTTAAATTTATTTTTTGTGTAAGGTTATAACAAAAAAAATTATGCCCAAAACATTACCTGCTTTATCCTTTTATTTATGAGTAAACCGTTAAAATATAAATCTACATATGTTTGAGTAGCAATAAAAAACACATATTTGTAATGTTATGAATATTTTTACATATCATTTTTGTACCATATGAGAGCAATTTGATTTTTAAAAATAAAAAGTGAAATACCCAAGGGGATTTAGACAAACTTGGAAAAGGAAAACAGCAATTTTTTTTTTTTTTTTTTTCTTTTTAACCAAACGAATAGAGACTCGATTTTCATCGCTATATATGAGTGTTTAACATATATTTTACGTATATACAGTAGTAATAAAATTTCATATGCGATATTTAAGATACCTACAACATTTTACTCCTACAACTTATGCTAAATCTTAAAAATCTTAGTACATATTTTGTTTATTTTATTTTATAATAGATTATAATTTATTCGATTTTTCTTATGAAAACTTCCGTGTGTAATTGTTACAGAGCTGATGCTGTTAGACGATAATACAATTTTTCCAAAACAATTTAATCTAAATTTTAACATTTAATATTTCTTTTACTTCCATTCATATTTATTGGCCATTAAATTCTTATTTATCTTCTTATCGTTATTTCTGTATTTCTCCACATATTCCAGAACCAAAAAACCAAACTGCTTTGGCTATACATCCTAAGCCAGGTTGGCATGGACAATGAATATTTCCAAGACTGTGGCACAGATCGTTTAGTTTTCCCAGAGGCTTGCATTTCCCTGTAATTTAAAAGTTATCAGTTAACCAATGCAATAAAATATTTTTTAAAAAATTAATATTGTTTGTATTCACTTTTAACTCAACATATGAACATATTCATGGTGTTTCGGAACTCATGAAAAAAAATTTAAGGGCTGATAACAAACATCTAAACAAAAAAATTTCAACCTGCAATGCACAGGCGGAGAGCAAGCGGTGAACCGCTAGACTGCTCTGTAATGAAAAGCACAGAGCACGAGTTATCTTACACATCGTCTTTTCTACCGTGGATTTAAGGAGGCATGACCTTTTCCTGATCACAGTACATAGCCATGCTTTCACTTACTCGTGCTTTATGCTTTCCATTGCAGCATTATTTTAATTGTTAACCGCATGCTCTTCCCAATGCATTGTAGGGTGAAAATTGCTTATTCAGATGCTTTCTATCACCCTTTAAATTTTTGCCCGTGAGTTTCGAAACACCTTTTATACATTCATTCCACAATGTAGGCCTTAATATATGTAACTTGTAAATATGTCAGATTTTTACCAGCTATTTATAACGGGTCGGGCAAGAATTTACTTTAATTGTTATTTTCTTTAACAATGGAAACAGCACAAAAATGCTAAATTTCGAATTTTAATTATGTATAATATTGGTGTTTTATTATTTGGAACAAAATTTAATCTTTAAATTTATATAATGTTGCATGTTATTCTTCTCGCTTTGGACTGAAAGCATATTATTCCATTACACGTAGTACACTAAACTAAAACATGAAAAAAGTCAAAAACTATCTAAACAAACCAATAAGAAAGTTATTGAGAATTAATTGCTTTACTACTGGGGGGAAAATTGCAGTCCATTCATATTAGCTTTTATTTGTTAATTTTGAATTTTCTTAGGGGAAAAAAGTTCCGCTCTAAACGGAACTGCGGTAATAAATAAAAAAGGTAAAAAAGGATTAGGTCAGAATTTCTTCTGTTAACCAACTCCTCCTGCCTCAAGGATGCTAACCAGGTCAAGGGAAGTTTCAGCAAGAGTGTTTCAAAACTTTCGGAAAGCAATTAGTACATCTATTTCATTTTGAAAGACATATTTTTTTTTCACGATTGTATAGAATTCACCAGAGCAAAGAGCGGAAATCTTGCAAGTAAGAATTCTTATTTTCATTCCCTGATATTATTTTAAATTGTTGTTTCTTTCTTCTTCAGATAAACAAAAAAAAATTCATCTCCATTGTAATTCCGAATGATAGAATATTTAAACAATAAAAAAACGATATTTAGTCCAATCATAACAAAAAATATAGGGACGGTAAAATTTTAATTTCAAAAAGTACTTAATCTACAGTTAAAAATTAATAAATTAATAAATAATTTTAATGCTTAATTTTTTTTTATTTTATCACAAAATATATTCATCGAAAAAGTTACTGCTCTGTTTTTATAATTTAAGATCATAAAATTTGTTTGCTTTTATCTATAATAAGCATTCAACTATTCAATTGCGTACAACATCTTGCTGTACACATGGAAATATTGTTTTTAAATTAAAAATATTTTCCTAGATATGACTGTGACTAAATTCCATCATTATTTAATTCTACTGATATCTTTCCGCCTAATTAATTAGTTAATAATTATTAGACTCCATTTGAAGATACAAAAGAGCAAGATAAAATACTTTATTAATAACAGCAGAATAGAAAAGAGGTTGCTCTCTTTCGAATCCCACTTAACACGCTAATCCTATGTTATGATTTAAAAGTGAAGTCTTAGCTTACCAAATCACTCGTCCTGATTCCAACACTTCTCACTAACAGTAGCTTTACATCTTAGTAATACTTTGAATTAACTGATTACGTAAACTAATTACCAAGAATTAATTAATTATAATTACATAAACTAAGAATTACTTCAATGCAAAAGATTAGTTATGATACTTCAATCTAATTTTCTTTTCTATCTGCTTGCTGTTATCCTCTGTCTCCCTTCATTTTCCTTTCAATTCTATTTATTTTATATATCACTATCTCAAAATCAATTCCTTATCTTTATCTAATTTACCAAATCGCGTTTCATTTCGATTGGAAAGGAAAGGTAATTTTATGCAATTCAAAACATAATAAAGTCCCCGTGGTTTGTGAAGGGAAAATAGTGATTATAGGGTAAAGTCTCAAGACAACAAATGAAGAAATATATATGTACATAGGTAAAGTTTAAGTCATAATCTCTCTAGTTTATAACATAAGCTTTAGAAATACTTATTGTGTCAGTAATAGTGGAACACTATATAAAATAGAAAACTGTCTAGGCATGCTTGAATCTTTTGCTGATTTCAGCAGAAGTCTTAAGCCTCATATTTTATCATGCTTTCGGAAAGCAGTGCTGGCAGAAGTAAAAATAATATTGTATGAACGTTACTGTTGCATCTCCATCGAAAATATGAATACAAGTTCTGAACAAAATATCAAAACAGAGACGCAGAAGTGTTTATTGATTTCTCAGTTTAGAGTTCAATACTCACGCCTTCTAAATTTTTTTTTAATCAAATAGAGAAATTAAAATAGTTTTACTGAAATTCTCGATGTTTAAGAAAATTCACAGCTGTCAAAATTTTTTGAATAAAGTTTCAAATTTAAAAAATTATATCATAAAACTGACTTAAAATATTGTGCTTTTCCCTATATAGTTAAGATTCAAACTATTCGAATTATTGATTTTTTAAATTTTATATGACAAAATCTTTCAAGTTCAATGACATTAAAAAATAGAAATTAACTACTTGTTATCAGGACTTTATTTTCCTCGGATTTAAAATTCATGCCAACAAGATTAATATTTGTTTTTAAAAAAGGAAAGGAAAAGTATGGTATACCTGATGGTACTAAGATACTTCGTAAAAAGTATCCTCATAATTTTTTTTAAAACAATTGCACAATCTTTATTCGTAGAAATCAAAATCCTTCCATTCCTAAAAGCTGAATCAATATTTTTTCAAATTTGCTTTCAACAAAAAAAAAAAAAAGTTTAATACCTATTTCAGTTTTTTTATAATTTTCTCTAAAGCCAAAAAGAAATTCACAGAATACTTCATAAATTACACTTCATGAAGAAAAATTTTACTTTTATTAAAAACTTTAATTCAATATTTATATAAAAACTGCATTAATGAATAAAATCCGAAAGAAAAACTGAAAAGTTATCCTTCATAGATTTTGGTTAACTATTTAAAATTACTTACAAGTGAATAACTTTTCCCATGCCTTTCAAATTTTGAATTCTGTTGAAAAGTTTAAGATAGCTAATAACGTATCCATAGTAAATTATAATTTATATTATGATTCCAACATTATATAGAATGTAAAAATTATGTTATAAGAATATTTTTAATATACACACTTATGCTTATGAATAAAATCGGGAATAAAGATCTTATAATTGGAACCAAGAAATACAGCGACCTACCTGAATATAAGTTTTATAAAAAGAAAAAAAAATGCATCATATCAATCCAGATTTAGTTATTTAATTTAATTATTTAGCAAGAAATCTAAGCTGATTTTCAGGTGTCATTGCAATTTCAGTAAACTGATAATTACACACACACACACACACACACACACACATATATATATATATATATATATATATATATATATATATATATAATTTCTATCTTTTAAAAAAAGCAATAAAATTCAGTAATCATTCATGTTCAATATTTGAATAAGACTTGATCATAAACACAATTATGCATAAAATTTCAATCGAAAGTCGAACCATAAATCGTATAAATTTTCTGTTGTTGCGTTAAATTCCAACCAATGTGATTTTTAAATCATGGGAAATAACTTAGATATTTCACAGACAGATGGCGTGACGTGTGTTATGGGGTAAAGGGAATTGAAATCATTAACAACAAATAGATAATACTCAAAATAATATTGAGAGTAAAATAAAACTGTTCACAAATATTTAAAACTTAATTCTTACAGATAATTTTAGTTGAAGTTGTCAATGCTGGCACAGCTTCAAATGTGCAGCACTCGTTTTGGGCGCAATCAGCATGATGCGTGCATTGTTTATCACCAGCATGTGATATATCCTAAGTAAAAAATATTCAAGTAATTGAATGAAAACACTGTTTTCAGAAAAGTAATAAATAATCTACATTCTACTTTAAAACCTTAAATGTAACGATTCTCATTTTGTTGAGTTCTAAAACATGACAAAATATTTTTTTTCTCTCTATTATAAAAAAAAATTTCATAGGAAAAAATAATGTGATTTATAATAAATCACAATGAGGAAAATGATAAAAATTAATATGAAGCTCATGGATCCCTAAATATTAAAAGTCTAAGCACAACCACATTAAGCGATTTCAATATTGTATATCTAAGAATATTATACGTCCCATAACTTAAGATTAACAATTAAGATTAGTTAGCAGAACTATTTATTTTTCTATATCAAATTATTTTATATATCAAATTGTCGCAGTATGAGATAATGCTTAAAAACATTACATTTCATCCAAAAATTGATTGTTATCCCTCCACACACACACCTTTTAAATGGAAGCCCTTAAGTATAAAATTAGTTCAGGTAATCATAACATTAAAATGCTTCAAATATTGGAATTTTTATTTGTCAGCTAAAAAAATGTAAAGGGCGCTTCGTTGTCTATACAGGTGTATTATTTATGAGATTCTGATAAATAGAGCGCTGAAAAATTGAATTTTAAAATTGTAAACATAGGTACCACGCCATAACAAAAATTACACGTCGCTTTTCTCAAAATGCGATTTCTAAGAGTTCCGATTCACTTTCCTCAAAATCTACTTCATCTATAGAACTGATGTTTTCCACATTATAAAATGAGGCTATTTCCTTTACATTGTGTGTGTGAACTTTTATTTGCAAAATAAACATTAAAATAATTTAAGTATTTCACAATAATTGTTAAAAAATGTAAAGGAAATGCTATATTACCTTATTTTTTTTAATTTTATTAAACTAGAAATTTTGAAATAATAAGTATATTAAATATGCAGAATGTTATTTTATAAGTGTCCTAAATTTTCAAATAGTATATGCAATGGAATTTTAGGCAAGATGAACTTAAATTTAAGTAACGTGACATTATTAAACAGCTATTGACTATACATTGCTCATATATAATTATTTATGACATAAAAAGTAAATTCCTTTACAGTAAACAGATGATAATTATACTAAATATTGTCATAAATCAAATCATTTTTCCTTGATCGAAAACATTTCAGTTACATTGTACTAACTTAAGAATGAATAACAGAAAAAGTGTCTTTTCGATGTTCTCTGTTAAGACAAAATAAGTACCGGAATAATCAAGATTATTTGAGAAAATATTTTTGAATAACATTTGAAATCATTCTTACCATTGAGAGGAAATCGTTAAAGACTTTTGAATTTAAAATTTGTAAACTATGAAAAAGAGAAACATGCAGATTTTCAAATCTCTAAAAATCTATTCTGGTGAACGATTAATAAATCCAGTAGAAACTCATTTGCGTGGAATCCAACTCGTCTATTTTTTTGATCACTTCCATGATCACGATATAAGATTCAGCAGGAAGTAGAGTTTCAGATAAAAAGATATTTGACCTTGAAGGACAATGGAAATTACTTTAATCGAAACTTAGAAAAAATAGATAATATTGCTCCATTGACAAACTATCGATTCTCAATAAATTGTATTACCTTGCAAGAATTAGTTAAACGTGATAAAACTGTGACCCATTTGATTTATTTAAATTAGATTGTAAATCAAAACTAGTTTTGAAAATCGTCAATTCAAAAATAAAAAAGGTTAATTTTACTTTATGAGCTTAAACAATTGTTTATGACATTTCAAGAGTAATAAATTAAAATTTAGTAATATTCAATTCAACATATAGTTGTAACACCAGTGAATAAATCAGAGTATAAGGAAACCAGTCTATACACCTACTTATATAAAAAAAATTTAATATAATATATACATAAACTCTAAAAAAATAACCAATAAGTAAGTAAAATCTGAATATTCGAGAAACATGGGTTTTGAAGTTTTTTTTTAATAATCTTTTAAAAGAAGATAAATCAAAACTTATTGTACAATTTAAAACAAATTCAGCATAAAAAAAAAAGTGCTAAAAAAGATATAAATATGTGTATGCACTGTCCAAAAGCAAATACAAGTTAGAATGAATATTAGTACTATCAAGTCTCACCAGAAATTTTGAAATGATCATTCTGTTGAACGAAAAGAATGTGATGTAAATATTATTAAGCAGAAAAATTTACTAATTAATATTTTGGCATTCCAGCAAAAATTTTATGTATCTTTTAATTAACTTAATCTTCTTTAGATTTATTCAAAAATTTCATGTTCAGTTTTTATTACGGAAGTGTGTAAAATGATTTGTTAAAACCTAACTGAGGGAAAGAGTTTGAATAAAACGACAGCTTTTGAATAGTAGAGAGTAAGAAAATGTTTCATTTAGTAAAAAATTTTAGAATCTAATTTTAAAAGTTTTCATATAATAACTAAAAAAAAACAAAATATGTATAAAAAATTATTCTGATTTCAGCTCTTCAAAAATAGCGTTATTATAAAGATTTTAGAAATAATTCTGAAATAATCCATTGCAAATTTTTTAATTTGTCGTTTTATTTTAAGAGTAACTACAATGTACCCAATCATAGCTCGATCTCTGCATGATTCTATGAGTGATTTTCTAAATAAAAGTCTATATATTTATTCTATAGGTTTAACAAGATATTTTTAAAATTTTATGTTCCACATGTTTTAAAATGTTATAAAATAAAAACTCCATTCTCTTTGAATGTATAATGCTTAATAGAGTAGGTTAGTTTTTGGTAGAATTTACTAATAAATAATAAAATGCTATAAGAAACTTCTGTAAGCTGACTCACACAATGCAGATATTAACAAAGAAACCAATTTATAAAGATCAACGTATAAAACAAATCCTGTACTGATTTCAAGATATAGTGCACCTCTCTTGCATATTTTAAAGAAAAAATTGTTTAAAGTCATTGAGCTCTGTTAAATGTAAAATATATTCACTTTCCTATTATCATTCAATTTCTATCTTTCATATTGTTTCTAATGTGCATTGTCCAAACTTCGCACACAGCAAAAGGAAAAAAAAATATTTGTTTTTTTCTTATCACAACAGTAATCATACAAAAAAAAAAAATCTGTTTAATTATGATTATACTATTAATTATACTCTAGACGTTTTTTGTGCCATCTTCATTATTATTTCTTTTGTTTAGCTCGTTTTTTATTATGTCCCTCTTTTAAAATTCTAAGAAGAGTAGTGTGGTGTGTGAGCATATTAAAATCATTTGAGAGAATTTTTTAATTTCTTTCCAGTGAAAAACATTCAACGTTTTAATCTAAAATTCATAGTACATTTGATACATAAAAATGGATTTCAACACATTTTTTATGTCAGGCATTGTACTTTTGATTAACTTATATTTTGCTAAATGTAAATATATGAAAAATTACTCATGTACTGAGAAGGATCTCTTAAAAAATAATTTTATTTTTACATCATGCCGATTGAAATCTGAAAATGTTTCATTTAGTATCAGTTTAAAAACGTGTTATTTTTTTTTCAAATTTCAACAAATTTAATTTTTTCAAAGTGCAAATAATAATATTAAGAATTATATAGCATTAAATTCATTAGAATACCTCTAGGTTCTTCCTTTTATTGAATCATTAGAATAAGTGGATCAAGAACATAGGTTAAAGAACTTTAAAAAACAAAAAACAGTGTAGCAGCAATTAACTAACAAAATAAGGGAAATCCTATGTCAATTATATGTATGGATCTGTTCCTGATTGAAGAATTTATAAACAGTAATATCTTTTATTTATTTTCCCATATCTTTATCTGAGTCCAACTCAATTTTTTAAAATGTTTTAAAAATCTTAATAGTATTACAAAATCGTATATGTTTACAGTGCAGATTTGTTCTCATTTACCACATTTGCCATTATAGAACATTCATCTATTTCTTTTGTTTTTACACTATCACTTGTCTTCTCGTTTTAATAATTAGAGTAAAAATTAAAATTATTTAAAAAAGCAAACAATCAATAAAAATTATCTATCGAGGTAAAGAAATCAAAAGGCAATTGTAGTCTGTAGGTATAAGATTTCTCTAAAAGTGTTAAATTAATATATAATTCAAAATTAAAAGCAACGAAAGAAAAGAAGTGACGGGAGGGGGGGGAATCAACATCCTTTTCTTTCTATTTATCTTAACATTTCAAAACAATATATATAATGTGTGTGTGCGCGCGCTCCTTTAAAAGATAATTTATTTTCATTGGTCAGATAACACTAATTAGATGTTTAATGGATTTATCTTAATCTTTGTCAATACAAAAGATGTTATCAACATACATTAGTAAATCATCTGTTTTCTTTATTCCATGTATGAATCATAGAAATGGACGAAACACCCTTTTTTTCCAAAATACTTCTACTCTCTTGGGCTTATCTTCTTCAAGTAAGCATGAGCTTCACGAACCAGTGAAACCCTAGAGTTCTCATGGGGCTTACTGTCTTTGGTAAACACGGGTGACGCAACCCCGGAATACCCTAGCTATTTAATTCTTTTCTTCGTCCCTTCTTCTTTCCAAATTAACATTGCAGATTTCCAATTCAGTTTTTTTTTTTTTCATTTATTTATTTATTTCTGTTTGGGGCTCATTTTGTGGGTTTTTTTCAGTTTGGTTTCCTTTTGTGCTTTGCTTTTTGTATTTAATTTGATTATTTTTTAGTTGGAGATTTTGAAATAGAAATTTAACTTCATAATAATAACATCAATTCTAGTTTTTTTTAAATTGACCCGCATGTTTGCTGTGTGCAGCGACCCATGCCGGGGGGGGGGGTTGGGCCGGGGGGATCTCATTGCGTTTCCTTTAGCCCATGCTTCTCCACAGATGAGTGTCAAGAGGGAGTGAGCTCCCGTCAGTCGGCTGGTAATTGCTTTTGAGGGACTCTTCTTGAACCTCAAAAACATTGCTTCAGGTCAGTTAGGAGGGCCTTAGGTGAACCGACGGATCCTCCCCCCGAAACTGTAATACTATACTTCAGTGCCACCTCTGGGGTAAGGGCCGTACCTGGCAATTGCCGGTTGACAGGTGGGCTGCCTTCATTTATTGGGCTTTTAGGTAGATGGAGGCACATTGGAGTGAATGTAAAAAGCTACCTATTGATTCAAAGCTATTGAAAAAAAAAAGGCTATTGATTCAAAAATTTCTTTGTGCCTTGATGGATATCAAATCCATCAACCTTTTCTCCTTCTATGGAGGTGGAGAACCATTTGTCAAATAAAATAAATAAATATCTATTCCAACTGTCGGATAACTGAATAATTGCAAATTTTTTGTCATAAAGAAAAATGACAGATCACTAAAGAGCATGTCTGTGATACTTATGCATAAAACTTTATTAGAAGTAGCGGGAGAAGTAAAAATAGTTATAAAACAAAATACGAGAAATATGTTGGTTAAAGAGTCCAATGCAAAACAGTTGAACTCACAAATAAGCTTAAAAATATAGACATGGATTTAGTTACAGTCACTTCCCATTTTTCTTTAAGGCTTTCACGTGGTGTCAAATCAGAACGAGAACTCCTATACGATACAAACAATGGTATTTTAGAATCCTTAATAAACCAAAAGGTCTGCGACGTTTTACGAATAACAATTCGCATTGACGTTCAGATAATAATTACGAAACATGCAATACTCACATTCAAAAGCCCTACTCATCCTAAATCAGTCAAAACAGTATTTTAAAATTGCTCCATCCGACTATATGGACCCAATGTCTTGCGCTGTTTCAAATGCCAAAGGCTTGGGCATTGTATTCAATCCTGCCGTAATCAACAAACCTATATTCTGTCGTAGGGATCGAAATCAGAGACTGCAAATTCGGAGCCTATTTGTCCGAATTGAAAAGGCGACCACCCTGCCTGTTCCCACAAATACCATCGATGGATCACCGAAAAAGAAATTGAAACTGTAAAAATAAACCAACATTTTTCACTCTCAGGAGCTCAAAAAATAGTAAACTAACGCACCATTACAGATTGCGTATTTTACGCAGCTTCTCTAAGAAATAATTCAATCCCACAAGTCTTTTTAAACATAAAAAAAAAACCAAAAACCGTAGATACTGCTACCCAAATAATAACAATAGAATCAGAAGTTCATAGTCACACGATTTCGCAGACTGTGACTTCTGTATACAAATCCTCTACTGGAAAAATCCAGACTCCTAATAAAACTTCTCACCTTCCAAAAGCTCAAATTGTACAGCAACGAAACCCAATCCAGAAATAAGAAAAATTCAATCAGTTATTCCACACCCTAAAATTGCAGGTCTCTCTGGAAATAAACAACAATCGGACGCCCTAAAAATAAATATCAGAGTAAAAAAAATATGCACCGTAAGAAACAATTCGCCAAAGACAGACAATCAGAATAAATTTTTTAAAAAAAGCGTTATTAGCAAATGTAAATTTGATGATGAAGATGAATTAAAAACTTACATTTCAGAAAAAGACAAGATGATAACAGATTATTTTTCTGATTCATCCCCGAATAAGAGAAGGGTTTTTTTTCCCCTTTTTAATTCATTTTTTTCCCATGACTTCCTTCATTTCCTGGAATTGTAGAAGTACAGAAATGAAATTACAGAATTAAAGGATATCATCAACATATACAATCCTATTGCAGTTGTCCTCCAGGAAACTTCTTTAATCGATAAAGATACTACAAATATTCACCACTACAGTATATTTAGAAAAGATAATCTTACAAAGAAAGTAAGCGATCCGCTTTGCTGATATCCCTTGCTTTTCTGGTTACTCAAATTCATTTACAAACTACGTTTCAAGTCTTTGCAGTTTGTATTCATATTCTAACTCTAACAGCAATATGTACTTTATACCTGCCTCCTAACATATGTATTGATACCAAGGGCATTAATAACCTTATCAATCAACTCCCTGTGCCTTTTATTTTACTCGAGGATGTATATCTCTTTGGAATAACAAAAGAAACAATTAAAGAGGTTCAGAAATAAAATAAAAAATCTTTTCAGACAATAACCTTGCCATTTTAACAACAACCAGCCGACTTATTTTTATTCGCTTACAAGGACTCTTCATTCAATGAATCTGGCAATTTGTTCCCCTATCATTTTACTTTCTGGACATTTAAAATAGATCCTTATTTTTACAATAATAATCACTTTCCAATTATATTGGATCGTGCAAGCGTAATCCAACAGAATCTTATACTAAATAATAAATATATTTATAAAACGGCAAACGTCACTTTTCTCATCCCATGCAAACCTCACTGATGTAATAATAAATTCAAATAGTATTGATGAGATTACAGAGGACATCACTAAAATAATTATTGAAAGTGCTAATGCTTCAAGAAAAATAGCCTCTAACAAAGCAAGAAAACAATTGAAACTATGATGGTATGAGGAATCCAGAGACGCTCAATAAATATCAAAGTAGGTAATACAGTATTTTTAAGAAGTATCCAACTCTAATAATTTTTATTTCAAATAAACAACAGAAAAAAAAATTTTAGTAAAATCCGGGAGACAGTAGAAAAGAATCTTAAACGAAGTATGTATAAGCAATTTTACTGGTAAGCACCTCTGGGATAGAGTAAAACGTATTTGAGGAATTTTTACTAATAGATAAATTCCAATTTTGGATAACCATCACGAAACCATTTCATCTACAAAAGAAATTGCAAGCACAATAGCTTTATCTCTCTTTCGTATACTTTTAGTTCAGGAAATTATTTCAAGAGTTTCAAGTAAGCGAAAAATACATCTGAAAAAAAAAAAAGAAAAATAAGTAATTTTATCATAAGACATAATTTAAATTATAATATTGATATTACTACTCACGAATTACAAAAAGCTCTCTCTCTCCCTCATAAAACATCTCCAGGACCAGATAACATTGCTTATGAAATGATAAAGCATTTGTCAGAAAATTCTCTACATAATCTTTTGAATTTTTATAACAGGATCTGGAATGAAAATACTTTTCCTTGCTTATGGAAATATGCGAATATTATTCCCATTTTAAAACCTGACAAAGAGCCAACAGACCCAACAAATTATCGACCCATAGCCCTCACGAGCTAATTGCGTAAAGTGTTAGAAAAAGTGGCAAACGCCAAACTCATGTTCATTTTAGAAAAAAAAAATATTTTTTCTCCTTTTCAAATTCTCTTCCGATGACACAGATCTGTTGTTCATAGACTAGTCGCCTTGTAGACAAAAATAAGCAATGTCTTTGTACAAAATAAGCACTTAGTTTCTGTACTTTTTTATATTAAAAAAGCATACGATCGCACTTGGTAACACGGTATTCTGAGATATTTATACGATTGCAGCTTAAGAGGTAACCCCTGCTAACTTTTACTCAAAAATGCTTAAAACATAGATTTCTTAATGTTAAAACAGACTCGACTTTATCGGCGTTTCTACTCAAAAAGAAAGGGTTCCAGATAGGGATATTTTATAAGTGTTACATCATTCATTTCAAATATTCTGTTAAAGCTATCCTATATGTTGACGATCTGTAAATTTTCCGCATGGGAAAAGGAATGAACAACATCTTCAACAGGCTGTACACAAAATTACTAATAGAAAAATGAAAATGGTCTCAGCTTCTCTCTGATAAAAGAAACTTTATCTTGACGACAAAGGAAACTTTGTAACGCCCGCCCGACCCGGGCGTCCTCTTGTGCCATCACTAAATTCAAATATTAAATACTACGACACAAATAATTACAAAACCACCAAAACAACTTTCACAATTTATTAATATATATTTACTATGACACCAATAACTACGCTCTCCAGGTTAAGCTGCCTAACACCTTAATTCAACCCTTCAATAGTAATCTAACAGCCTCTTACCAATAGTCCTGCCTCAACTGCAACTCAGATTCCGGAACCACTGTTGAAAACACTAGATCAATCTTTCTACGACAATCACTACTCGAACCTTCCACAATAGACTTTAATTCCTCCTTTCCTCCAAGTGACTTTAATTCCTGACACTTCGGCTTCACCTCATCTCATCTCATCTACAGTATTTCTCTCAGATCCTCCTTCGGCTACTCTTTCAGATCTCCTTTCAGATACTCTACTCCTTCTGACGGAGTTTATATAATTCCTAACACTTCACTTCATTCCTAACAGCTTTACATACTAACATTATGCATCACGTTTCATTTTTGGTTGGGCAAAGGTTGTTTAGTGAAAGCAATCAATCTCAATTGAAAGTCCCCAAGGTTAGTGAAGAGAAACCGCGAATAGCGCAATGTCACAACTTTATCTTGAACCTGAAATTTATTACAAGTATATTTTCATAAACGTGGTAGAAGAACTTAAATTTTTAGGATTAATTTTTGACAAGAAACTAACATTTCGCTCTCATATTTCTCAACTTCAAAAACGTTATGAAAAAGCGATGAACATTTTAATTGGTTTATCACATAATTCATGGGCCTCCGGCCGCACATGCTTGTTACGTATTAATTACGCTCTAATCCGTTCCAAATTAGTTTATGGTTGCATGGTGTACGGTTTAACAAGAAAATCTGTTTTTCGCAAATACCGCACTACGACTTTGTTCCGCAGCCTTCCGAACATCATACATGAAAAGTTTATACGTTGACTGCTTGGAGCCATCGTTAGACTTAGGGCGACAATTTTTGTCCCTTAAATACTTTAGAATCACATCCTCTTCAAAGTATTTATCATTTTCAAAAAAAAAATGTGTGTTTTTAAATACAGACTATATGTCGTTAAAAACTATCCATACCTCAATTTCACAGAAGAATATATATTTTAATTGAGGGATATGGAATGTCTAACATCTCAAGATGAAAGTCAGAGAGGATTTTTCTCCTTGGCACGCGACCATAGTTTTAATTTTAAAAATCCATTAAAAAATTTTAAAGAATCAGATACTACACAAAACGTTTTTATTCAAATTTTAAATGATTTTGCTGAACAATATACTGATTTCAAACATATTTACACTGACTTTCAACGAATCATGTTAGCGCCTCTTATCCAACAGACCATTCACTTCAACTTCATCCTTCATGTTCTGTCTTTACAGAGGAGATTTTCGCCATTAATAAGACGTTGGAAAACTTGTCAAGTATACGTGAAATTTTGTTTATTTTATTCACGGATTCTATGAACGTGTTGTAATCTTTAAATCATCCAAATAATTTCTCTCGTTCACTGATTATTAATACTCTAAAAAAAATTATAACCTTATATCTGAAAACATCCAATTGATATTTTGTTCGATACCTTCTCTCCAAAATATCGAGGGAAATGAAGCAGTTAATATTGTTGCTAATTCCGCAACCGGTACAATATCTCCTACTATTCATACTCCAATTAATTCAAATATATTAAACCAATAATTCATGACCTCTGGAAAGATAAGTGGAATATGGAAATGGCAAATACATTAATATATCATGTGAAACCCAACATTTCTCATTGGCATTCATTAAAATCGCGAAGACAAGACGTTACCTTGACACGTCTGCGATTAGGTCACACACATAAATAACTTTTTCTCGGGGAGGATCTCCCTACAAGCTGCCATTGTGTTTGGCTGCTGACCGTGAGACACATTTTGGCTTAATATTCTGCATAAAACTATGTTCGTTTTAAACATTTTAAATCTTGTACACTATATTTAATGGATTTGATTATTGGGAAATCACCAACCAAATATTTTTAATTTCTTTTAACCGACATAGATTTTACTCCATACATATAATTTTATTAAAAACTACAATTTTTATTTTATTTTAACTGTTATTGCAATTTTAATATATTTTATTCAACTTCTTGAAATGTTTTACCTTATATTTGGCACATTATGTCCCTAGAGAACTCAGTGCGAGAAATTTAACCATCAACCTAAATACCATTCTAACGGTTGTGCAAGCGTGCAAGTAATTAGCATTTTTTTTTTTTTGAAAAATGCTTGTATTTTTCATTCAATTACAAAATCTTAATTTTATCCTAGTTTTCATAATAGTAATTTTAACAAAACTACAAAATATTTTTCGAAACATTCAGAAAATTCAAGGTAATTATTTTGAAAAAAATTCTTTTGGTAATAAGTAATTAGATGTATATGATTTTTTACAGTTTTTGATAGTGGAATGAAATTTGTCTACAGAAAAAAATCAGAATATGCATATTGGTAAAAATTATTTTTTTTACTTTATTAATATGCAATTAATTTAATAAGATAAATTATATCGTTGTAATACAGCACTCCCCGCCCCCTTTGATCCATTAAGAATGATGTCGTTTTTGTTCAGCTGTGAAACATTAGGAAAAAATATTTAGGTATTTTTTTTAACTACTCGTGTCAGTATTATAAATATGTATAAGCCAATTAAAGAAGGTGATAAGCATTTTAAGGCTTCACTACGTATGAAATTTTTGTACCCGTTTCGTTTCCTTCTCATGATAATAACCAATACTTCTAAACTGATGATATGTAAGCTTCATTCAGTCTTTTAACAGGATGTATTCGCATTAAAACTTCACAGACTATTTGAAAAAAATCATTTTACTAAGAAATAATTTCGAAAACGAATTTCTCATAGTAGTGTCAGCTTATGATGTCAAAACGGGGATTCTGTTTATAAAAAACATTGCACAATTTCCCTAGATTGATCGTTATTTTATTTTACATTCAATAAAAAACATGACCATTCATTATACAATCTACATGCATACAAAATTAAATTCGAATGTGACTTTTTTACCTGAATACACAAAAATATTATGCATTAATTTCAAAACATTTATATTTACCAATACTCTTCTTCCCTATTTATTAGCTAATCTATAATCGAATACATCGGCGAAATTTTGAAATTTTATTCTTCATTTACTTGGTACTACGATATTTCATGATCTGTTTCCTTCAATTAATACATTTATTTTCTATAAGCAAGTTAAAACTGGAGTTGATCAGCCTTAGTCTTCGTTAGCATAAATTAGGTTAGCATAATTCTACAAATGATTAGACTAGTCATGTGATAAAACTAATAAGAAATAAATAAAATAAATATAATAAAAAGATTTCTTGCGGTAATGAGTAAGAAAATAGTGTATGATTTTTTTTTAAATAAACGTCAAGTCATCTAGTGAAAGACTCAAACTTTTCCGTTGATTAATTGCCCTCTGTCTAATGCATCCTGAAGCCTTTAAAACTATATATTAAGGACAGATGATTGATATTTTAAGGCTGTTACTTTTAAGCATTTTTTTTTTTTTTTTTTTTTTTGAAAAATACTACTGAAAAATATTAAAATCGTGATTCTTACATTATATTAAAATTATGCTAAGAAACTTAAGTAGTTCACTGAGTGTTTTCATGATAAGAAAATGTTTCCATAATTGAAAGATATATATTAAAATGAGATAATTAGATGGTTTTAACAGCGTTATGTGTAAAAAAATTATTTTTAATGTTTTAAGTCAAGATTTCTTACGCTATAAATTAAGCAGTTCGACCCACTTATGTAGATTTTTTTTTTTTAATTTTGATAGGACAAGAACTTGTTCCATTAGAAAACCTGATATGATTTCTTAAAAATAAATATTTTTTAAAGAGATAACAAGTACTTAATATCATTTAATGTTTAGAAAATATTAAAGAAAACTCATCCAAGTAATTCAGTTGAATCTACAGCTGTCAAGTTTTTTTGAATTGAATGTTCCTTTTATTTATTTATTATTTTTATCCTTTTTATCTTAATGCTAATAAATCTTAAAAGAACGTTGTAAAATTCCTCTTCAACAAGATGATAACTTACTTCAAAATTCGCCTTTTCCTTATCTCAAGATAAACAAATATAAAAAGCTGTACTTGAATACGAAGTGACTAATTGATAAGATTAAGTGTTTCCAGAGCAAAATATAAAATCGCATTCGCTTTTCATGTTTTGTAAAGGCTAAAAGTATTTAATTCTAAATTTTATAGCAATTTTACTTCCATAAAATATGTTGGAAAAAATTATGAAAAATCAACTTAGCCATCAGAAACCAAAAAGAATTTCTGATGGATTGAAGATGAATGCTTCAAAGTCAAAATAAAAAACACTCACTTTCTTTTTGCTACAAAAAATATATTCCTTTTCTTGTTTTTTTAAAATTTTGAATCATAAACGTGTTTTTAGGGTTCATATAAATTCTTTTCAAGGAAAATAATTTATATGATCTCTCAAAAACGCGAAAAGGCTAGTAGATAGATAATAAACAGAAATAAAAAAAAATCTTTAGATAAGTCTGTATGTCTGAAGTAGTATTCCTAGTCTGTTTTCCGTAAAGTAATCCTAACCTATATTTATAACTTTAAAAGGTTGAATTTTGTCCAAAATTGTTATGAAATAATATCGGATTGCTGTTATGAAATAATATTGGCAAATAAGGTTTTCAGCTTTCTTACAAAACTGTAAAATAATAATACTTTCTATCTGAATAAATTATTATTATTGCATCAGTATCTTAATATTATACGAAGCAAATAGTTATTAAAAAACAAAATACGAAAGTCGCCGCTTAGTAAGTCATCAGAAAAAGATTGAAAAACAAATTATTTTAGATAAAAAAAAATTTCAACATAATCCCTTTTATCTCTAAACACTTTTCCAAGCGTTTCTCCTACTTTTTTTTTATCCATTTAAAAAGTAAGCCATCTCAAAATAGACCTCTGAGCGTCCGTGACTTCAGTAGACGCAGAAGCCACTGGGAACAAATCCGGTGAATATAGAGGATGTTGTAATAATTTGAACTTTAAATTATAAAATGATAAATGATTAAATTATAAATTATAAATGGTTTTGGCCATCGAAACTAGACAGGTGTGCACTCATGCATTCTATTGGTGGAAGTAGATCTTTTTTTTTTTTTTTTTTTTTTAAAAATTGTATTTTTTTTTTTTTTTTTTTTTTTTTTCCAAATGAGAACGTTTTTTCTTGATTTCTTCGCTCGACCGTTGAGTAAGACGCATAATACTCTTCAGTTATTGTTTTCCCTTTTTATCACTTTGTCGGCCGATTTCACCGTCTTTACTTTCTTCGCAGCCCGTTCGACCTCCAAAAACATACTGTTTTTACTGTTCATTTCTCTTGAGTGAGTAGAGTATTCACGTTTCTTTCACAGTTATATGTCTACGCAAAACTCGCCAGAATTGCGACGAAAAAGCGCCGAAATAGCCTCAGTCGACCACACGATAGCGGTTATTTTCCACTGAGAGAAAACGAGGCAATATCTTGCTGAGATTTTTTTTCACACACGATTTTTCGAGCAAAATTGAAAACACTGTGCCTTGTGATATGCCAGTGGCCTCAACTGTTACGTGTTTTGATTTGTCAGTCACTAAAAATCATATTGTGAATTTTGTCAATCATTCCGGAAGTAGTTGCTCCCATTTGACGTCCCGGACGACATTCATCTTTTGTGGATGTACGGCCATGTTTTAACTCCTTTACCCAATTATAAACAGTTGCAAACACAGGAGCAAATGTGCCATGAACTTCATTCAACTCAACTTTGACATCTTACAGTGTTAAGCCTTTTAGATATAAGTATTTAATGGCCTCTCAAAAAAACTCACTTTTTTTCCATTTTTCTAAATAAACACAAGTTTTTTGCTTCAATCGGCAATAAAAAAAGAAACCATGTGATGAAATAACTGAGACTTAGACATCTGTCTAGTGAGTCATGATTCTTATAAAAAAGCAAACAATTTTCGATGCTACGAGTGCCATCTCCTGGACTTTCTAAGGACTTTTTGAACGACTCTCGTACTTAAATAATGTTTTAATTATTAAATTTAAGTTTTTTGGGTACTCTGCACAAAATTTATGACGTACATAGTTTTGATAACTAAGAACAATGTGAGGGATTAACTTTTCTGAGTTGAAGAATAAAATTCTGTGAAATTAAGAGTACGAGTAGAACAATTGCTTATCATATAATACTAGTGAATCCATTACTTTAAAACAAATTTTCTTAAAATTCGAGTGTTATTCTAACATTATAATTTTTGGTTTATAGTAAGTATTTTTTATGAAAATGAGAGACTGTTACTATATACATCTAAATTTAATTTTGTAATTCTTTATTACCTAAAAATCAAAAAATTAGCTATAATATTTGATTAAAACCATATATTCTTTGTGAATAATTACAAGATCGACTAAGTTACGTCTTTTTCATTAAAAAAAGCCATCAGGTACGAATGAAAAATGTACGAGTCTTGTGTTATTCCACTGAATCTTTTTCCCTCTACTAGCATTTCCTAACAAGAGAAGTAAAAGAAACGTATCATTTGATATATGAACTAAATTCTTCGCAATCACTCTATGACTTCTCATGGGGACAAATGACCCCCTTGAGTTTCCATCTTATCTGCAAAGCAACCAGTGCTTAAAAGATATAAAGAGAATGTCTATTTTTAATTTTAATTATTCAATAATATTAAATAATTAGTAAGCTTGTTTTACTGAGAAAATAATTAATTATTAATATCATGATCATTGTTACTTCACAAAACAAATATTTCTATTAAATAACATTGAATAAAAATTATACAAACATTTGTTGTAAAATTAATTTAAAAAATCATTTCTATTCTTTAAATAAAATGCTGAGTTATATTTCTATTTCATTCAAGAAATCTTCCATCTAGACCAGTTATATTCTCGTTTTTAAAATGTGTATAATCCTAAGCAGATCAAAAATTGAGAGGAATTTGTTAATATTCGATGTTATTTGTTGTTATTTATTATTTCTTGTTTTTATTCCAAGCAGGAAAAGGAGTCACTCCCCAGTTTGTAAATCAAAAATATGGTACAATTTTGAATGATTTTAAATAATTTATTGACGGGAATTTTGAGTAATACATTACATTCATAATCAAGTTAAGATTGTAAGTGCTAATATTGTATAAAATTACGAAATTACAATTTCCTATTTTATTATGAGGTCTATTAATATATTTGATTAACTTCGTTTATTCCAGAGTTCGTGAAAACATAGGAAACAGATCAAGAATTAAACATATTTTTTCTCTATTAATTAATTAATTTTAAGAACTCTAAACGTGAGAGGTATAACAAAGTATGCTGAGTCTTGAAATAGCTGTGTGTGTGCTTATTTTCATGAAATGAACAGTAAAATTTCTGTCATTAACAAAAATAATTTATGGAAATTTAAAATAAGTACAAGTTAAAATTGAATTCACAAGCTAACAATAACTTCTAAAAATGCAACCTACACACATCCCAAATGAAGTTAGAGTTAGATATAATGAGTGTGTGCTTGTGTGTGTGCAATTATATCTCCTACTTACGGCATAATTATCAAATTTCTTAGCACATTTGTTGAAACAACTTTTGAAAATGAGCGTAGGCTAGCTAGAAGTAGGAATAATAGAATAGAATAAAAGCATTCAAAAAAATTTATAAAAAAAAAAAAAAAAAAGAGAGTAAACCTCACAATATATTATTAATTGTAACTTATTTTTCACATTAAGTTCGTATAATGAAAGAAAATTAAAAAAAAATTGCTAGTTGTTTTATTAATATTAGCATATTTGCCTGAAAATATTTTCTTGATAAAATTTTATAAAAGTAACAAACCTGAAGTATTTTGTGACAAAAGATTTTTAAGACTTCATCTAATACTAAACAAAATATAGCTGTTATATTACTATAAAATGACATATATTCTATATTCAGCCTAAACAAATAAAGAAAGCCCAATGGAAAGTCTTTCTCATTCCTTTCTCCACCACCACCCTCAAAAAAAAAAAAATAATAACAAAACATTAATGTTCGATTTTTATAGATAAAAAACAAAGGAAGGCCTTCAATTTTTTTCAATATTAAATTATTCACTTTCTGGAATTTTTATATAAATTCTTTAACATGCATAGTTAATTCATAATGCATGTTTTTTAAAAAGATTATATCTTGTTTTATTCGTATTATGCAAACACGAGAAGATGCGTAACACTAAATAAAAATTACCAGAATTTCCTTGATTATTAAATGTTTGGCTAATGAAAACTTTCCTTGGTTGATAGAAATCAGGGTAATAATTTTAATTTTTTTCTAAAATATTGGAGATTTAATAAATTTCCTCAATTCAAAACATTTAATATTGCTATGTGGCTGATTGGCTTTCTGAGTGCTGGAAAGGTCCGCTTAATAAATCAGCAGGTTCTTTGGAAGTAAATCTAAATTTTATTCTGAGAACTCGCTCTAGCAAATGCAATATAATTCATTTTTAACAGGAAGCAATTAATGTACAAACACTTCAATATACGATAGTGTCTATTCGAAGTTCGTATGATCAACGAACTAAACAAATTACAATATTGAATTAACACGTGTATTCTAAATACACTTATTGGTACACACAGAGGTTCAAATATATACACTCTCAAAAACTGCTATGGATATTTTACTTTAGTTTAAAGGTATCTTGTTTTGTCTTCAAATTTCGCGACTGAATTTGTCAATAAATTCATTTCTACCTATTCAGCATTACTGGCTGGCTATATTCTCTCCATGACTGTAAGACCATCTCTCCAACCACAATAATTGTTCTACAGCGAAAAAAAAAGTCCAAACTTTCCGCGAAATAATATCTATTAATACATATGTATATATAAATACAAATAACATTTATAAATCCAAATATACTCGTATTTGCCTTTAAATATGAAAGCCCGTATAAGTAATTTGAAAAAAAGACTTTTCTCTGAATAACATTGAGTAACAATAATATATTAAATATTCACTGATAGCAACAGAAATGTAG
Organism: Nephila pilipes; assembly: GCA_019974015.1. Taxonomy (NCBI): domain Eukaryota; kingdom Metazoa; phylum Arthropoda; class Arachnida; order Araneae; family Nephilidae; genus Nephila; species Nephila pilipes. Next base: position 109,551 of record BMAW01026881.1, read on the forward strand.
GGAGCTATGGCGTGATATCTGAACAATGCACGTACAGGATGTCTGTCTGACATCTGTCTATTTATAAATAACTGAGTAGAAGCTGCATATCAAATAAAAAAAAGCTTAAATATTTTTGCTATAGTTGCACGAAAGTAGAAAAAGGATGCATTTTGTTATGACATCAAAATAAAAAAAAAAAAATGGACAAAACTTCTTATAACTAAAGCCATCTGTAAAATAAATTCCCCAAACAATCGAGTTTTTTTAAAAAACGAAATCTTAATGTTCAAAAAGAATTTCTCATTTTATTAACATCAAATCTTTTACAAACGTAACCTATTCATAAAAAATTGACGCAAAATATAATTTCCTTATTTAGCGTAGAGTATTTTATCAAAATAAAAGTTTCTCATTTTAGATTTGATATCAATAAAGCAATCTAAATTTAAATTAACTTTATATTTTTACTAACTGCTATATCTGAAAACTTCTTTAAAGTCATTCACTGTGTGAATGTTCCAAATATAACTTTCTATAAATATCATAAAATTTGCAAATCTGAAAAACTGCAATGAAGTAAAGAAAATGTGATTATGTCAAAAGTTTCAAGAACCAGATTTTTTAAGTTTTAGTTTTTATTAACGTCGCACTAGAAACAATACGAGGGCTATTGGCGAAAGACCTCATAATTTTGAATCTTGGTCAAGCGACGAGGACGACACCTGTGAGCTGGCATCCCCCTCTCCCCTCACTTCCACACCACGCCAGCGGGAGGACTTTGGGAGCCGACAGATTTAACGTAAATCAGCCCCAGCTACACGGCAGGTCTTTGGCAGCCAAGGAGCGAAAACCGCTGGCCACGAGTCCGAAACCATGACCACTAGGCTACCGTGGTATTTAGTCTATTTATTTTCTTATTACTATTGAAAAATTTGAGCTTTCTACAAAATACGCCCAGCCAGTATAAAAAAAAAATGTGCACTGACGTTATTTAAACCTCTGTAAAGTTTCGAACCTGTAACATATCAATTGCAGGAGGAAATTATACCTTTAAGCTTTTAGAGAATACGATGAGATAGTTAATTGGAAGTTCCAGAGAACTTAGTATCAAATATTGTTGTTTTGCTTAAAAGATAATTTTCGTTGCGCTTGCATTTTTGTCTCTCAAATTTTGCGCACCATCTCGAAAATTTATTCGTCTAGGTCCTACCTTTATTGCTCCAGGGGCGAAAGCCTTGCTTACCCACCCTCAATACCTTTTCAAATGTTTTACTTTTATTTTTTAAAAATCAAAAGTTTTGAAGAAATATTAAATAAGATGAATTCGCTTGTATTTTTGTTTCTCATATTTTGCGTGATATCTTGAAAAGTTACTGCCTTTATTGGTCGAGAATAAGAGCATTGCTTACTCACCCTTACACCTTTTCAAGATTTACTTTTTAATTTTAAAAAATTACAATTACCGAAAAAATATAAAATAGTAATAAAAAATAAAAAACATGAATGATTTTTTTCATAAACCTAAATCAAACTGCTCTTAATTGTGAAATTCGTGTTGGAAAATATTTGTATGCAAAATTTTGCGTGAATATCTTAAGATGTAGTTTTATTTTTAAATACAAAACATGCTGGCCGAATTATAATTTAAAAGAGTTAATTTCCTATCCTGAAATCCACACACTCTTCTTTCTTCAGTTGCCGAATTTTTAATACTCAGAAGCTTACTCCTGGTTCATTTACTTTTATCTTATAATAACAAAAGCAAAATATTTTGCAATGTGTTTTATATGGTAAGGGTTCTCGACTCGGAACATAATAGATCTTTAATCTGTGGGAACCAAAGCTGTATGCAGATATATATTACATCTTATTATTACCTCCTGATATGTTTCAGTATAATAGTATTTAAATTGGTGCGATAATTGAAAGGTAATTGGATCCTTTCATACTCCCTTCCCCATTCAAAATTTAAAAAAAAAACAAGTCTATCATAAAATTAGTCTCTGTGTTTTGGAGATAAAAAAAAAAAAAAAAAAAAAAAAAAAAAAAACACCTGGTACTATATTCATTTACATATTTTGGGAGAGCGAATCACTACCTAAGTTACCACTTGAAAAACTACCATCTCACTAGATTTTTTTCACCACACCGCTGTCTCTTTAATATCTATTGTATTTCTTATTTAGCTTCAAATTTTAAAAAAAAAATGCCATTTTTTTTGTGAAGGATAAAAATACAAGTATAATACATATAAATGAAAATAAAGTACCACTTTTTGCGTGTGGAAAAGAATTATTACATATTAGCAACAAAAGATCCCAAATAAATTCTCTTGGGATGAAAAAAACCCATTTATTCTTATACCGTACTACTAGCTTTCCTTTCATCCTTTTTATCCCTTTGCTTCTCTGATACTTATATGAACCGTCCTTCGCACAAATTAATCTGTCTTTTTACCCTCCTCTTTCTGTCCATTACATCAACAGTACAACGCTACACCAGGCTAGTACTCAACGAATTATGTGAAAGTGCGAGAAGACCAGATATACCATTTATGATTCAAAATATTTTTTACTTCAAAGAATATTTCAAATATTACCAATTCTTAAAATATTGTTACAATTATCGTAAGTTAAAATATGATATTTTGAGCGAGCTTTCTGCTGGAGACTCATTTTATTTATATATTTATTTATCTTTCTGAGAAAATAGATTTTTTTTTGGGGGGGGGGGGGGTCCAATTTTATGTGGATTTTCTTTTCCTTCACAGAAACACTTTTTTGTTACAAAAATTTAAAAAAAAAAATATTTTAAAGCCGACTCAAACATGAAAACTTTTAAGTATTGCTTACATCAAACACTACAAAATAAAAGCAAGTCAATCGATTGTTTTATTGATATCGCACTGAGAAGCAACTCGAGGGCAACAGTCGATGGACATCGTAATTTTGAGCTTCGATCAAGTGTGACGAGTACGACACTTCAACTGGGATTTCTTTCTCTCTCTCTCTCCAAACATCCACATCTGAATTTTATCATTTATGACACAATAGCAGACAGCCAAAATTTAGAAGACACCCATTAAGTTTCTCAAAATTAATCAAAAAATAAGTTACAGTTGTTTTTGTAAAAAAGTTTAAAAGTGTCATAAAAATGTGGATTTCCTTTACACATATGAATTCTAAGTTATTTTTAAAAAAATTTACGACGTGCAAATTTCTGAAATCTATTACATATTAGCATCACTCGGCTAAAATGGAAAGAAATATCAGCGCGAAGTAAAGGTTTCAGAGAAATCTATTCTGAGCTGTTCGGTTCTTTAATAATCAGGGTTATTTTTAAAGAAGTTGATTCATAATGCAGAGGGAATACAAAAGCTTTATTTTATGACACTATACTTCCTTGTTAGTTATGGCAATCTTAAACTAAATTGGATTCATAATCTCCACCATTTAAATTACTCATTGTCATAAATTAATCTGAAAGTTCAAAACCTCATTTGAAATCATTGCATTTTTGAGTTCTTGTTTCTTGTGTCTGCAGCGGTTCTCGACAACCTTGAAAACGTCAAAATGCATCTACCAAAACAGAAAAAGATTGTTTAATTTTATTATGATTGAATGGAAATATTTTTATTTTCGAATGTCTGCACCTGCTACTGTATTTAAAAGAAAAACAATTCATGTGCAGTTAAGTAGGGGTAATATTATAAATTCTTCCCTTTAAGAGCTGCGTTTTCCCTTTTTTTATGATATTCACTTAAAAGAAATTATGAACTAATGCTAGTATCACCATACATTAAATAAAATCATTTTGCAATTATACAGATTATTTTATTGAGATGGTTTCCTTGATAGTATACTGGAATAATTAGTTTTCTATTCCAAAACAAATATTATTACTATCAAATTCATTTAAATAATTTTGGTAACGGAGGTAATGGAATATAATAGGAAAATTATTTAAAAATACAGCAACATCCATATCCATGATATTCAAAACATATCAGTTCGTCAAAGAAATTATGTAAAATGCTTTATGTTTCACCTGAAGGCAACTCTCCCTAAAACTGAGTAAATGCTGTAAAAATTTGGCCGTAAATTTCATTGATGGCAATCAAATGCGTAAAAATTTTAACAAATAATTTGAATTAACAAATGAGAAATGTATATGTTATAAATGACAAATAAAAAGAAAAATGAAAGTTTAAAAAAGAAACTATCTTCTTTGTAGAGGTGTTATGGAGCGGCAATACTATGAAATGAACATTAAAAAGCACTGAAAACGCATTTTTTTTTTTAAATATTAAAGAGGAGAAAGTAATGATTTTTTAATACTTCTATAAAAATTTTAATTACTTTTAATATTCTGAATCATAACCTTTCTAAAAACTAATATAGCTTAATATAATGCAACATTCGCGAGAAACGAGGGTCGTTCAATAAGTCCTTAAAAATTTCAACAGATGACGCTCGTGTCATAGAAAATTGTTTGCTTTTAGAGAACATCATCAAGTTAAGTCTCAGTAAACTCGTATTCGTGATCGTGACGCCTTTCGCACCTCTAAATTTCTTTGTCATGACTTTCAGGCCGATGAGATCATCCTCGCCTATTTTAGAGCATGTTCTCAGGAAGCAATCCATTGTTTTAACTGTTGTTTGGTTTCCGGTGTTTAATGATGAATCATTTTATCATCGACGGTGACAACTCGACGCGGCAGCATCAAACTACTACTACCAAATCAAAACTAACATCTGAATCTATGTCAAATTTGTTTCGGCTACATTTAATAGATGGCAGCATAAATTGGTATCAACAATTTACCTTAATGAAACCATCTGTCTTAAAATACAAGTACTTTTTGAGCTACCTTTTTTTCTTCATCTACTTTACAGCAGAACATTTCTAAAATATTTTAAGGAAACTAGGGGAATAATATACATTTACAAGTTTATCCCTATCTCCAATTATGTAGAAAACAAAGAGCAAAAAAAATTATCTCTGCTAAATATGTATGAAGCTTTATATTCAAAATAACATACAATCCTTAATATTTTTTCTACCGTGAATTTAAAAAAATAAGAATTGGAACAAAAAATGGGAACAGAAAAAAAAAGTGAACAAAAAACATACTCTTAAGAATCCGCTTAGGGAGTGTTAATTTACAATACGTTTCAGATTTAAAACTCATTCAACATGAGCATTCAACAAACGGTCTATCTTTGTAAGCGATTTTTTTTTTTTTTCCCCATAATTAAAACTGACGATAGTGAAAGAGATTTCAAACAGTTTATCCACTTACCGGCTTAGTCATTTAGTTACATTGTATCTACTTTCAAAAAGCAGACTGTATTTAAAAAAAAAAAAAAAAAACTTTTATCGATTACGAGTAGGAAATCTATAGAATTTTTCATTTTTGGTTCACATTTTTTAGTTAACATTGAGTTCTTTGCTTACAGTTTTTGTAAAATACAATATTTTGTTTTTTATTTCTGTTGGGGAGGAAGGGGGAAAGGGTTGTTGCTAATAGTAAAATTGGCCTTCTGAAAATACAAAGAACAAAATGATGAAAGACGTATGACCTCAGCACGAACTCATCATTGTTGCCTTTAGTACAAGAAAAGGCGGTTTTTAATGATTTCAAAGCAGAATTTCAGTATGACATCACTTTCTTTTTCTCCAATAAGTAATAAACAAATATGACTAATAGAATTGCAAAGCAAGAAACGGAAGGGAGAAAAAAGAACAAAAAAGATCTTCGCACACATACATGTACGAATTTAAAAGCTTGCATTCATGTGATAACCTTACTCATTTTTCCGTTCACCTTACGTCATAAGAGTGGAATCGTTCTCGATTGTATTTACTGAAATTTCACTCTTTTTGACGGCGACGACCTTGTACTGTGTGTCACGGGCAAAAAAAGAAGGTTGCTTGTGGAAATGAAACCGATCGTAAGATCTGGCTGCCGTGAAACTTCTCTTGTTACAACACTGAAGAAAAAAATAGCCGTTCGGTAGCGTCATGAGCGAGTATCTATCTCTTTAGTCGTAAGGGAATTACATATGTCTAACCGACTTGCTCCTAGTTTACTCATGTAAGCAATTGCTATGAGCTACTTCATTCAGCGTGAATCAGTAAAAAAGTGATGATCTCATTCTTCGGAAGCATCAAGCCTTTCTTATTGGTTCAAATATTAAACAATTCATTCAAGTACACAAATAATAACATAATACTATTTTCGTGTATTAAATTCATTGGTCCTAAATTAAATGATTCAATTCTAAAGTCAATGATTTAGCTAATAAGGTAAGAAAATATAAGTATTTTTTGTTATTACAGTCGGGATTTTCCGTCTAATAAGCAATACACAAATTTCTTTGACGTGTCTTTCGACGATGTTTAAATTGACGCTATTCGGGTAGTTGTAATTTGTACATACTTGTATTCATGACTTTTATATTTGTTAAAAAAATACACGTCGATAACAAAATTTTCTCATCATTTACTATTTCTGTTACATTTTCCTTTTTACATTTAAATTATTTTTGTTGTTTGAAACATTTTTTAAAACATAAAAAATGTATTTAATTTTGAGCATCACGATTCCTTTGATAACTATTTGCAATTCAGGTTCCGGCTCCGCAATCATTCTTGTCCAAAACTGTTTGTGCGACTTTTTAGATTTATTTTGGAGTTGAGAACAGGTAATTCAATGTAGACCTATTATCTTTGTATGTATTTTTTTGTAAATTTTTGATCATCTTCATGAGTTTTTTCGATATTTTATGTCATTGAAAAAAATGAGTTGTGTCATTCGTGAACAGCCTATCGTTAAAAGTGTTATTATACTAAACACTTTTTCAAACGATAGATTTTTTTTTATCATGCATCGGGAAATGTGCGAGACAATTGCATTAACACTTGAGTAAATGTCATGATATTCCATTTTATGTCAAAATGACGCACTTTTAAACTATAAATAACAATCGTATACATTATTTCTCTACTTAGAAATGGGATTGTTTCGTGTTGTTTATTAACGTCTTACTGAGAAATAATACGAAGGCAAATGACGACGGACCTCGTAATTTTGAACCTCGGACAAAACGAAGTGACGAAGACAGAACCTGAGCTGGCATCTCCCTCTTCAAACTTCCACACCTTCCAACGAGAGGACATGGGAACTCGACAAATTTAATGTGCATCAGCCCCGTTACACAGTAAGTCTTCAGTGGGTATCAGGACTGGAACACACGACTTGACGAAACGTCGGCCGCAAGTCAAGACTATAACCGTTAGACTAACGCTGCCTCTCTACGTGGAAAAATTATTGATTGATTTCAGTTAAGAGAAGGGATTTATTCTATCAAAACATAAAGTGAAACAAATTCAAAAATAAAATGAATGAAAAAAATGAGTTGTAATGGGATATCTAGGGTAGGAATATTACTTTCCTTCCAAAAAAATCAACACGTTTATTCCTTAATTTAAATGCAGAGATAAAATCATGAGATAAAAATTTTATCTCATGATTTCTTTGCATTATAAAAATGCTCATTGGCAGATTTTTATGTATGCTATTACAAATAAAAATAGAACGACATAAATTTTTATTTCAATCTAAAACATTATTTAATTTACTAAATATTGAACCTATAGTATGTATTCAGGAGTATATTTCATCAAAAATTTTTATCAATATTTGATAGTTTAATGAAAACAAATACAATATTGGGTATTGGATATTTTCGAATACACAAAAGGAATATGACAAAAAAAGCTGCATAAATTCTACGAAAAAAAAATGAGAATATTTGTTTGTTTAATAATTCAAATAATAGATTTTGAGAAATGACAAGGAATGATGATGTAAACAAGGAAAAATTAAAGGAAAATCTATAATGTACAAAATAATGAGTACATAAAATATTACATTTTCAGTGTGATTTTTGAAATAACGAAAAATGCAATAAATATTAAATTATAAAAACTGGACAAGATGCAATCCCTACATCATAATCCTACAAAGTAACATGAAATAATGATTTCGCACAAACATCAAAAATAAAAATAGGCATACAAGAAGGGCTCTAATTCTTTCTCTCTACTAAATATTCTCTAAATCTCTCTCATAAGGCTTCATTCGGTTTTTTTCTTCAGAGTTAGCCAGTAACTCCATTGTCAAATAATCAAATTGTTCTATTCTATTTAATCTGGTTGGATCTTAAGAATGTTTCAAAATTGACTGTAATTTCTACCGACCAGGCTTATCATTTAATAAAGTTTTAGAATTTCCAGAGACATATCTCGGCTCTAACTTCGAATAGTTAGCGGTTTCAAATATTCGAAATAAATATGTGTCATCAATTTAAATTTTATGTCGCCAATTGTAAATTCTAAAGTCGATGAAAAAAGAGCTTTACTGTATTCTTAACATTATTGTACGCAGAATCCAAATTTGCGTATACCTTACTCAATGTTAATTTTTTGTTCTTTGATTCAAATAGATTTCAATAAATATTATTTCCTAAATGTAACAGACCTGAAATAACCACTTCATTACAAGAAGAAATTTATGTCCGCTATTATTTTGAAATAAGCTGCACAATAACATGAAACTCGGAAAAATTGCGTTTAAATTTCGCTTTAAAATTCTGTGGAAACGTAAATATCATTAAATAATGAAGTTCCATAAGAATCTGATACAAGCGCCATATAAGTAAACATACAGCAAACGCAAATAATTTTTATAAAAATATTATTCCTATTAAAATATAAATGCATACACACACATCGTGAAATTAATTGCAAATAATAGATATTATCTGAGGATTTTTAGCTCTCCATTCTTATATTTTTAATATACTTTAAAATATGTCCAGACTTTTCAAAATACTGGTGACATTAAATAGATTTCCATTTATTTAAAATATATATATATCTTTTGATATTAGCAAGGTTACTTCCTTCACAATAAAAAATAACAAAGGAAAATTATTAATAAGATTAAGCATGAGATTTTCCTTGTACAGAGCAGACGAACTTCATTTATCATACATTAGTTTTCTTTCCTGTAGATTTCGTACATTAAAAGTTTGTTACTCAGTTTTATATATATATATATATATATATATAAAATCTTTTAACAGATTCATTCCAAAGATTCCTAACGTTTCACCCGATGTAGCTAAAGTAAAATGGATTGTTCTTGAAAAAGACACAACTTGAATAACTTATTTTTAGAACTATTGATTTTACTATTTAAGCTATTCAAAAGAAATCGTGTGTTAAAATTGACGAAAGTCCCATTCTGCTAATAATTTATGGTATGAAGTCTCACATGTTGTATTTTTTTCCAATGTAAATTTATTTATTTTTCTTGTCTATTGAAAAAAAGAAAATCTCTATGGTTTTTTTTTTTTTTTTTTTGTATTTTGCTTTCATTTCTCTATTAGAGAATACTATTATATAACAAATAATATTATAGGGAGAATATATTCGGTAAAAAATGCCTATTTTTTAAAATCGTAAGCGATATCAGTTTTTAAAAATATCTAATTCCGCATTAAATTCATCACAATAACAATATTTAATACAAAAATAAATGAAATATTTTTAAGTTATTGGCGTAATTTGTGAAACAAAAACTAGCATTACTAAATCAACCTTTAGCAATACCTATATTGACGAGTGAATTTGAAAACATGGTAGCAACCAAAGAACTCCAAAATTAACAGCCATGAAACCGTTTCGCGACAATTTATGTACTATTGCAATTAAATAAAATCAGTTAAATATGCAGAAAAGAAAATAAACGTTACTCACTGCGAGATGCGGCTACGTAGCGAGAAATTCTCTGAGCTCATTTATTTAAAAAAAAAAAAAATAGCATGAAGTATAGATTATTTTTACTGTCGCCTGAATTTAAGGAATAACCTTCATAACGAAAAAAAATGTCACGTGAGAAATTTATTGAGAATTGTCAGATGTTCGATAAAGCATAAATATTATTGATCTGTTCTTCATCTTTCATTAGAAGTCTGTATCGCAACACAGTTCACTTAACAATTTTCTATAAGTACGAAGCTATAAGCACTATGCTTTTTACGGGAGGTTTACATTTATTGTAACAACGAATGAACACAATTTGAGAGGTGCACTTTTTGAAACAGAAAATTAAATATGATTATTCGGAGTACATGCATTTTTTTAATTCGATGATTTAAACGAAACTATAATGGGCACCATATTTATTGAAATGTGAAGGTATACACACTCAAGAAGTGCGAATTTATAGCTTTGAAATGCAGAGGCACAACAAACAAACTACACAATGAGATATCATTTCCCGAATTAAGCTGTTTTTATTATTTAATTCAAACTGGTCATAATTTTAATTCAGAGAAATATTTTTAAGGATGCATAATTTTACGCGGATTCTATTATTTAGATATTTGGTAGCACCAAATGTAGAGGTTTTACATAAAGTAGATAGATTGATACTATATTGATTCTAAGTTTATTTGCTACATTCATATTCCACAGTTTTCTACTTATTCCATAAGCGCAAAGCTATACGAAAAAGTATTCTCCGTAAAATAAGCTTAACTGCATTTGTTCTAATTTGTCAGGGGAATGGAAAATCTTAAATATATAAGTAAATAGAAATAATATGATATTGTACACATTCCAACGTTTTAATAAGATAATCATAAAAGATATTAAAGCTCCCTTCACGTAAGGTTAAAAATAGGACCTGATGAAAAAATGTCCCATGCAAAGTTTTTCAAATAACATATTTGGATGGGTTTTCTTTAACTCACATTGTAAATTTGTTTGGGTAAAAACTTTTAAAGCTTTTTTCTCCCATTTTAAAGCGCTCGATTGACCTCAAATTTTCTATACACGATTGTTTTGGATGACAATACGATATTTAATTATAATTGATAAAAATTAAGTGTTTAAAATTAATTATTTAAAGAATTAAATTTTATGCTAAGTTTCTTGCCAAGTCGCCAAATACATCATTTGATTTAATTTTAATTACATGTAGCTTAATTGGTCTAAAACATTTTACACGTATTTATTTTAGATGATAAATTTAATAAATGTCAAATAAAATAAATTATTAAAACTAATTATTGAATAAATTCAATTTGACTCAACTTTCCCTTATGCTATTAAAATTTAAGGTATAAAAATGATGTTATGCAAAGTGTGAAGTTTAAAAGAAAACTCATATTCAAAAAATTGTTTTTTACCGGTGTAATTATTTTAAAATAATTATTCCATTGATTAGAATTAGAGCAAACAATAATATGACAATGGAAAAGAAATTTGATTTATTTATTCATTCATTCACACTCACTTATTAATTCAATTACTCATTCAATCTCTCATTCCTTTATATTGACCAGAAAATCAGTTTTTTAATTATTAACAATAAAAAAAGTTGATAATCTATGTAAAAAGAAAAAAGGTTTATTACATTAGTAAATATATCAAGATATATTAGGGACAGGTTATTATATTGGAAAATATATCACATTTATCCCTTTCTTTTTGTATACAAAATCTTTTTCAATAAAAAAAAGTCTTGAAGTAACGAGTGTATATAGCATTTCAGTTATTTTATAATAAACAATGAATACAAAAGAAATTTTTGCCAGTAACAAAAATTTTATGAATAAAAATTTTTGAAGACATTGGATAATTTAATTAAAACATCACTTTTTTTTAAAAAAAAGTTTAAACGTTCCTTTTTTGTTTGCGGAAATAGTCACCTCCTGTATCTAATAAATAAATAAATAAGCATTCTGAAATAAACTTCACTCATTCTCATTTTTGCCTCTCTTTTATATATATATATATTTACTTGAATATCTACTCCATTCTCAAAAGTGAGGACTAAATGCTCCTTTAGCTCTGTTATAGCACCATATAAATAAGTATCTAAAAGAACAATATAGATATTTTCCATTAAAAAAAAAAAATTCCACAGATACAATTTATTATATCTATAAAATAAATGATAAAAATTATAAGTACTTGAATAAAAAAAAAAATGAAACAAGAGTCAAAAAATGAAAACTTAATAACAAAATATTTTAATTAAATTCAAATTTTAACAAATCATTTGCAATACAATTACCATTAAAAATTACTGTTTTGAAATTAGCCTGAAAACAGATACTTGAACAAATTCCACTTGCAAAAAATTTGTTAATTTATATAAATATTTTCTATAAGTAATTTTAAAAATTAATCAAAATGCTTAATAATTTCAAATATACATATATTTAATATGTATCAAATTAATATTAAAAATAAATATCTCCCCACATACATTTAATTCAATTAATTTTTTCTGTGTTATTATATAAAACTAAAAACTTCAAAACAATACCTTGTAAAAAATATTTCAAACTAAATAATAAAATTCATTTTCAGTGAAAGGAAACAAATTGTTAGCAGCTAAATTATCTTATAAAAGTCCCTTTATATATATATATATATTTCTTCACTTCAAATATCTCACTTATCAAGAGCTCATAAAAATTATGTAAATACCTTTCTAATAAAACAAAACAAAAATTATCTAATATTCATAACATTTATTCGGCATGTTTAAATCAAAAAGAATTAGTAAAAAATATTTCAATCAACATTTCCTCCATAATCATAAAAGAAAAGCTCACATAAATATTTCCTTTTTATTTCCAAAATTAACAAAGAAAAATTTGTACAGCACAACACAATATAAAGGACACATTAATGCAATAAATTAGGAATTAGACAAAATATAATGTTGAAACAATAATTATTACAACAATAAAAATGCAAAATGAACATTATGAAAAGCACATAAATTAATCTTAAGTAAAATGTGGTATAAAAAGGATTCCAGAAAGTAAATAAGCCACATGAATGTAAAGATCTAAAAGTTATATATTCTATTTCCTTCTACCTACACCTACAATTCTAGACTCATCTTTTCTTGATTATTCATCAGAAAAGGCTGAATTTCCACATTCAGAAGAAGGGTTTTCGAAATCACCATAATCAAGAATAATGTTATGCATAGTATCAAACTGTGCTGGAAGATTCTTTTTCACTTCAGAGGTATAAACAGTTTCAAAGTTATATCCATTAGGAATAGGAAACATTACATGACATTTCAAGTAACATTCATTAGCTATTTGTCGAAGTTTAAGCGAGAAATGAGTAGAACTGCGAATATACATCATAATGTGAATGAACTGAGGAACAAGAAGCAAAGATAAAGTAGAAACAGGTACATGAAGAAATTTTAAAAATTGTTTCTCAATCACTTCTTCATCACAATCATCCTTCTGCAGTTCTTGCAGTATATTCATAGCAATTTTGATAGTATATGCACCAGTTTGTATGGCTACCAATTTTTCTTGCTTTTCATCATTATCCTTTTCTTCTTGTGGTCTGGCATCTCTTTGCTTCCTCCAATCATGATAACTTAATTTTGGGATACAGGATGCTTCTTGAAGACCTTTTAGTTTGTTTCTTTCTTTTGCTAAATCATATCGGTGATTAAAGGGCTTAATATCACTTGATGCTATCACAGTTTTACCAATGAGTGGGACTACTATTTCAAAAGGATTTGATGAATTTCGGTATGGAAATTTTATGGAATCTAAGGAATGTGCTGAATTTCTCTCCTTTTCAAACAAATGATTTTCAGCCTCAGTTATATTTATATTAATTGATTTTTCACCAAAAATTTTTAAATTTCCATCCATTTTTGTTTCTGTAACATCATAGAATTCTTTATTATGGAATTCATCACTCAATGCATCTTCAGACTTGCTTTTATTTATTTTATAATCTTTACTATCAATATTTTCCATATTTTCATCAAAAGCATTCTCTATTCCTGAAGAGTTACAATCATTACTTGAATTATTAATCCCACTGTTTGAAATGTTATCTAGATTCAACTTAAATTGAAATTTATCTTGAATTTTTAAATTATGGTTTTCTACTTTTGAAGTTTCATGAAAATCCTTTTCTAGGGATGAAGCATTTTCCAACTCATTTGAGATTTTAATTTCAGTTCCATGAATAACATTTGTATCACTTTCATTTTTAATCAAATTAGAAGCTGCAAAATTACAATTTTCATTTTTAATTTGATAAATACAGCCTATAGAATTGTTTTCTGAATTAGAAAACATTTCATTTCCAAAGTAATTATTTTTTTCCATAACATTTTCTAATGTTGTATCATTTGACTGTTTATTGTTTTTATATTCAAAAGATTCTAAAGAAAGGCTAGAGTTAATAATTGTAGAAGAATCTTTTTTAACGTCATTTTGCGTAGATTTACCTTCAAAATTCATTCCAGCAGAATTCTTTTCAGGAGAAAATGTTAATGCTCCATCATAATCTTCATGCAGGAGTGCATTGACATTGTCAGATTCGTATTCCATTATATTAAAATGCTCTTGCATAGGTCCTTATTTCAAATCAGTTTTACTTGTTTAATTTTTTAGGAAGAAAATTTTTTTAGCAAAGTTACAATACCATTTCTCGGATTATACAAATGTTAAAATGTGTAATTTTACATCCAATTGTGAGTAGAAAAACTTCAAGCAAGCATAGAGAAATATCGTTTGGCAAATATAATTTCTAAACCATTCGTTTTTGATAGCTTAATATATACGTCTCTGTTTTTCGTTTCTTGGAAACTAATATCGTCTGTCAAGAAAATAGCAATCACGACTACTTTGAAATTTCAAATCCGTTTTAGAGGAATTTAAAAAATTCTAAAAATTTATAATTTTATTTCCAATTGTAATAACTGAAAATCTAATACAATGAAGACGTATCAGTTTTCAAGCAAAATAACCTTTTGATCATTTGTTTTATGGGATGTAAAGCAACAATGACTATTATCCCCTTTTTCACAGATTCTTTTAATTCACCTTTTGATCATTTAATTTATTATTTTCGATTTCGTTCATTCGAAACTAATGTCATTTGCTTGGGAAACAGCAGTCACAGTTATTTGAAAAACTTTAACAGTTGAGATTCTCGTATTCTATGTAATATAAAAATTCATATTTTTCTATATTCTACAAGTAAAAGTATTTAAATGTCTGAAAATTATATATAAATTCTAAAAGGCAACTTGTGAATGATATTTGAATTCTTACTTTTTTCCGCGGAGCTTCCGGTAAAAGCAGATCAGATTAACTCGTTTATTTGGAAGCGGTTGGGAAAATATTTTTGAGTTTCGAAACTCATTCGCAATACTTTAATTTCTGTTTTCGTTGGGTCATCTGCATTTCATCCCTCTCAAGCTGTAAGCATCATTTTTCTTTTCCGTTATCAGAACTTATGCAGTGTTTTTGCTTCATGTTATTTTAGTTTTTCTCAAAACAATGATTTTAAATTGGGGTGAGGTAATTTTTTAAGCGCACATATAATACTAAATTAATTCATTTATAAATACGTATATCCTAAAAATAATTTTAAATATTTAGTAATTATTGTGTGTAAAATTTACTTTTTCTCGGAGAATAGATGTGATAATCGCTATGATAAAAAAAAATATGTATCTTAGATATAATTGAATGCTCATTTGAGATGTTTTCCTTTTCATCATTTTAATGAATTTGTCTTGTAACTTATATTTGGATATTTTATAAAAAGGTTATAATCTGTCAGAATATGAATATAAAATTATTCAAAGTAATATGCTAGAATTATAAATTATATAGTGTCTGTGTACATTTAGATTGATCATCAACATGTAATGTTATCTGATATAACGTCTTAGTGACAACGGATCTAAAATATTCTTGAGTACTAATGAGGTACAAAATCTCAATTTAACCTTGGATTTATTTTTGTAATGTTACTTTATTAAAAGTAATACATTATTAATTCCGATTTAGATCCATTTAGTGCAATATATATAATAGCTACCTCTCTCACATCAAAAGGTTGTTGTTGTTTTTTTATTTATTTATTTTGACTGAATACTAATTGTGTCTAATTCTTAAAAGTTTTATTGGGGTTTTTTTTTATATATTTCTTTAATTCTTGTATATTTTCTATAAAAAAAATTATGCGAAAAATCAACAAGTTTTGTAGTTTCCAAACATTATTGTTAAAATTCTAAATATATTTTTTGAACAAGATGATTTTTATATCTTAAAAAAAAGGAAGATATAAAAAAGGTAGAATACTGTTTTAGCCCTCGTTTTGGTGATGGAAAACAAAATGACTTAAATCATGTTAAAAGTAGGATTTAATGGAGCATTTTTATGAGGGTTGTCAATTCAATCTTGGTTTTTGATACTTTTCTTTTTTTATTACGAAGACCTGGCCCAAAATAGGATCCAACCCAAAAATTGAATGAAGAAGTATTTCATTTTGTAAAAATAGCATTTTTTTTTTTATCAATGGTGAATTAAATTTGAATGATGGAGTTATTTATGCAACAATAATTTTGTATTTGGGAAATTACTAATTTTGTCCATAACGTGTGAAAAATGCTAAAATCATTTTGTATAAAATGTTGACATGTGTTAACAGAAAAGTGCTGAAGGTGCTAGTTGAAATTTAAAAAATATACAAGGTGAACTGTTCTGCTAATTCTTCCTGTAATAAACCTTGTAACAACATATTTTTCCATCAATTCAAAACTATTTTCGAAAACAAAATTTCTGGAAATTTACATTTTATTTAACTTGCAATTCACCTTTCCATGCTCACACCTTCAATCAACAAACAATATTTTCTGTTATAATCATTTCTTGCATTTTTCTCGGCCCAAGTGGCTAATTTGTTTCACTACACCTTTAGCTTGATACTATAAAAAAAAAGTTATGTTAATAATATTAAGTTAGGGAGTAAATAAAATTTAATTCCCTAATTCTATTAAAGATATTGGATCCTCTTTATAACAGAATCTGCCACACCTCATAAATTCAGTCATTTATGAATATGGGTGTGGTGCATAGTCTCGCAATGTTGCTTTATTTGGCATATTTTTCTAGCCAAGTAACAACATCTGGCAACATTTACACTAGTACCCAAATTTGTTACAAATTGAAAATTAAGAATTAATATTAGAATAATAAATATTATTATAAATGATTTTCATTCCTGCATTCAATCTTTTTGTATGATTATTATTTTGTATAAATAATAGAAATGCCACAAAATTAATCTTGTTTCAACTGGCACAAAATGTTCATTAAATCTGAAATAAACACCAATGTAAAATAAAAGTGAAATTTATTAATTGTTTCACATGGTTCAAAAAATTCTGTGTTGCAGCATGAAAGCTAACAATATTGCTATGACTACTGATAAACATTTATCATGGTATACATCTAAAAAATATACCTTTGCTTACTATTTATATTAATATTTTTCCTGCATTGAGAATATATGATTTATTTCCTTGCAAATTACTGAAATATATTTATTATATTATCTCAGTAATGTATGCAGAACTCACAATTTCTTGTATGTATTATTCTATTGCTTTGTTTGTATTTATTAAGTATTCTCAATATTTTCTACTGGCCTTTTAAATTTTTATGCATAAACTGTATAGTAAATTATTTAGTGTAATAATGATACAAAATCAAAATTATTGTGATGTGAAATTTATAATAGTGCCGTAAATAAATTACATTTAAAAAATGTTTGATTTGTATCATTGTGTGTGTGTGTGTGTCACAGGGAGATGCAACACAAGATATATATATATATATATATATATATATATATTTTCCTGATTTTTCTATTGTAAAAAAAATGTTACTTCTTGTAATTTAGAAGTGTCAAATCATGATTAAAAAACAATCTACAAAATTCAAATGTATTTTTCACTTATTTTATATAAAAATTAAAATATTTAAGTAATTTAAACTGTTGGTATATTGTTCTTTTTATAGTTAACCATGAGCAATTGGAATCGTTATACTCCTGATTTTAATCCACCACCTGGGATCCCTCAAGGCTTTCCTTATGCATTGAATCCCAACCTACCTCCCACAAATCCAATGTGTCCTCCTCCAGCAAGTAATTACCCATTAACTTCTGCATATCCACACAGTAATCCTCAGTATCCTGGATCAAATCCTTCTCCATACCCACCAGGATCTTCTCCTTATCCAGCCGCTGGACACTCACCTTACCCAGCTGCTGGATCTTCACCTTATCCACCAACTGGTGGATCTTCGCCTTATCCTCCAACTGGTGGGCCTTCGCCTTATCCTCCAACTGGTGGGCCTTCGCCTTATCCTCCAACTGGTGGACCTTCGCCTTATCCTCCAGCTGGTGGACCTTCGCCTTATCCTCCAGCTGGTGGACCTTCGCCTTATCCACCAGCTGGATCTTCACCTTACCCAGCTGCCAATTCTCCTTATCCAAGTGGAACATCTCCATATTCTCATAACAGGACCCAGCCTCATGTACGTAATAGTTTTAATATATTTCTTTGTTTTGTCTTCATATATTTTTTTATTTGCTGAGAATTCTGAATAACTTAAAAACTCCTCCTTTGGACTGTTAAAACTGTAAAATCTTACTGAATTTTTTAATTTAATTAGATTTTTCATTTGAAAAAATCAGATAAAAAATATTTACATTATGTTTGTATTATATATTTAGCTTATTTCATTCAAACTGAAAGCATGTTTAGGAGAAAAAATCTGTGTCTATTGGGAAATTGTTAAGATATATCATACAATGTAAATAGCCTATCAGTCTAATTAGATTCATATTTTCTTTCCCAAGGGGTTTACTTCTTTGGTAAACATGTGTGACGCTCTCCCGGGATACCCTAGCGATCCTTCTCTATTTTCGACCCTCCTTCTTATCAACCACTTATCTTTTTTTCAACTTCATGTCTAGACTACAGATTAATCTTGTTTGGCGCAGTATAGCCATATTTGGCTTTTGCGCCAATAAACTTTACATTCACTCATTAGATTCATATTGATTTATTTGATATGTATAAACTTTTGAAAAAATTGTTTAATATGTTTCATAGGAATGAAATATGCATTCAATTGGAAAAAAAGCAAAAAAAAAAAAAAGTTCTTCTATAGCATATTGACTTTTGTCAAATTTGAAACACATTCTACAAATTGAGGCTCCTATTCTGCCGATAGTCTTCCAACTGAATCTGATCTTTTCATAATTGAAATATGGAGGTTGCAATAATTATGAAGTAAGGGGAAAATTATTGAAGGAAAGAAGAAAAATATGGAAACATTTTTAATGCTCTGCAGATATGATTAGCTTTGTATTTACTGCATATTTTGGTGTTTAATATTCACCTATAATTTTGAACAACATTTTTAAAAAAATTTAAGTATGTTCTCCATACAAAGTGCTCTCTTTTCTCATTTTTTCTGAAATGTACAGGTGCAATTATTCTCTTACCTTTTGAAGTATTTTTCCAGGATTTTGAACAATGGTATACTGAATTGAAGCCTTGATTTGGAAGTGAACATCAAAGGCTTTAGTAAATCAGATTTCATTTAGTCAAAAAAATACTGTTAATATAATATTTCTTTTAGTTGCAAGTATGTCAAACAAAGCAATCACAATTCTGGTTTCAAATCCAAAGTCATTCAATTTACGAAAGGAAATGGAAACGTGCTGCAGCAGGAATGTTAAGTGTTGGTAAAAGCATCACATGTGAATGGAAGAAAAATATTACAATAATTAATATGCCAAGATGTGCTTTGCATAAAGGAGTAACAAAATGGCCTATCCTGGGAGAAAGTGTTCTGAAAGAAAGGGTCCTAGAAAATTGCCAGAATGGAGTATTTGTAACAAGAAAATATGTACTTTTATTTGCCTTAAAGTGACAAAAAAGGATGTAAAGGAAAGTGAAAACTTTAAAGGAACTTTGAGTTTATGTAGTTCATTAATGGCATGAAATCATTTAGCTATAAGAAAAACAAAAATTTTGCAAAAGCCTTTGAAAAATTTGGACTACAATTTCATAAATTAAAAAAATATGTTATTGACCTATGAATGCAAAAATAATAATTTGCTGTCACATATTGGAAATATGAATGAAACTCCAGCAATGTTTGATATGATAGGAAAAATGTTTGATAAACAATATGAATGGAACAAAAAATAGTTCTCATGAAAACATCAGGTTCAAAAACTTCACCATAAGACTCTTCTGCTTAGTAGATGATACAATATTAAAACTCATGGTTCTGTTTAAAAGGAAGACTATGCTGATATATAATTTGCCAAATGGTGTTTTCATTCTTGTTCGTGAGAAATGATGGATGAACAAGAATGATGTAAAATTGAAGATAAAAAATGTTTGGCAAAAGCATCCTAGTGCTGTTAAGAATCCAAATGGTTTTAATTTCGGATGTGTTCCGATCCCATCTAACAGATAATACAAAGAAGTTGATGAAGGAGTGTAACACTGACATAGCAGTTATTTTAGGAGAATTAAAGTTATTATTACAGCCTTGATATGTGTGTGTCAATAAACCATTTGAAGGAAATTTAAAACAACAGTGGGATACCTGGATTTTTAAAGTTGAAACAACATTTAGAAAAAGAGAGCAAAAATGTCATGCCAGTCTACAAATAGTGTTAGTGGGTAATAAAAGTATGGAATGCAAATTAAATCTGTCATAATTCAAAAGTTTAAAAAATTCAGTATATCTAACAGTCTAGATGGAATGAAGGTGATTAATTATTTATTGATTAGATTAACAGTGATGATGAAGATGAAACAGAATTTGATAATGTGCCTAAAAGTATAGTATAGGAGGAATATGAAAAATCTTCATGTTACCAGATAATGAAAATCTTTTATACTCATAATTTATGCCATTTCTTTTAAATAAACAATATTTAGGTATAAATAAAAATTGTTCTTTTATTTCCTGCTAATCTTTTCCTTATTTCTAAATCTATCATTTTTATATCCAGAGTATAACAGGCACCCATAAATTTCAATTCTTATTTGTTTTTGTATTAAAAGTGTGCTTTATATGCCAGAGAATATGGTGCTCCTTTTTATACACATTTTAAAATCTTAATTGTATATAATTATTATATTTATGACACTTATGAATTTTATGGTGAAATCAATTTTCTAATTTCATAACAAAGACTTTTGGTATTCCTTTGTGTCAACATATTAAAGTCAAACAAAACTTTTGTTTGGTTTATTTCATTTAATATGAAAATTAGTTTCATACATGATCCTATTACCCAATGTAATCTTCACTCACGAGAAAAATCTAAAAAATATTTCATTGGGTTACTTCTTTCAGTCTTCCGATTCTTAGACAATTCATCTTAATGTAATTAATTTCGGAAGTCAGGAATTTTAATTGTGTGTGCCCTGATTTACCACTCTCTATACCAGAAGATCACTATTGATTTATTTAATTCATTTAATTTTATATCATATTTTTTTCACGTACCTTGACTGAGTTTGTGATTCTATGAGTGGAATATATTATTTGATATAATTATTGATTTATTATTATCCATTATCTATGCTGTACTGAATAAAATTAAAATCTGCAACATATAGATTATCAAAAATATTGTAGGTCCTATCATTTGCTGTTCAGCAAAAGAATTAATGAGTTTCATAATTTTTCAAAAATGGTATTTTATTGATTGTTTGGTTTTAAGGGATACAGAGTGACAAAGGCTATTATCCTCAAATGTATTATTTTTATCAACAATGAAATAAGTTTACTTGCATGTATGTAAACTATTGTCATAATAATTCTACTTTTGTATTTGAAGGGTTGAAAGAGGAAATGTGATTGAAATTTAATTTTAACCTCTTATCTGAGCTTTAGCAAATGTTTTGTATGCTAAAAATTCTGTAACAAAATTTTCAAACTGGTTTTTACTCTTTTGAAGAATGTTTGGTTTTTTTTATTATAATTTAATTCTATTTTGTAACTATGAATTATTATAGAGTCTATTTGTAAAAAATATAACATATCTATAGTATTTATAAAGTATTCCCCCCTTTTATTATTCAGCTAATGCAATATGCTGTTATATTATTGTTATGTTTGTTTAATTCTTAAGTGCAGTAGAACATTGATTATCTGAAATAATTGAGGACTGGAAGTGTTCAGGTAACTTTATCATTTGCAGGAAAAAAATTGTGTAAGTGTCATGAGCATAATATGAAATAAAGAAAGAGTTATATTAAATCCAAGACTCTATATATTTAGTACCACTTAATTTACAAATAGCACAGACCTGGCTAGCTAGCTAGCTTGACTAGTTCAAAATGTCTGCTTGCAGAACTTCTACATAGCATACAAATTTCAATTTTTCAACTGAAATGCTTCAGATTAATCAATATTTTGATTGATTGATTTTCTGATCATTGATGCGCTTCTGTACTTTATTTTTCACCTATTAGGTTACTTCATATATTTGTAATTTTTATTCTATGGAAAACTCTATTTTGTGTACAATAATTAAATTTTCTAAGTCTAGGGAAATACTGAATTACTTCTAGATTGCACTTAATTCTCTGAATTTAACAATAATTAATGATTTACAAGTATTAGTGTGGTGGACTCTTTACTTTGAGCGTGTTTTTTATGCCATGATTCTTTTAAGGAAATTTAAACAAAACTTACCTGTATTACTGTTGTGTAGGGGCATATTTAACTCATCTTGGGTGAAAGAAAAAAGGGAGAAAGGGATAAAAAGGTAATTATTAATGAGAAGAAATGATTTTTAAATTTTTTTTTTTAAATTAACATATATTATATCATTTTTATAAATTATATATATGTTTTATTTTTTGAATCTCTACTATTATCTAAAAATTCATTCGAATTTTTATTCTTGAAAATCGATTAGTATATTCACTCTGCATATATATTTCATTTTACACTCATAACTCACAGACACCACCCATTTGAGTCTGAGCTTCAGAAAAACTACCCGGGGGGGAAAAACTTATTCAGGCATCGAAATCTTTGACAATTTTCTTTTATAAAAGTTTTTAGAACAATTTAAATGTGCAACAAAATGAAAAAGTTCCATGGTCTGTATTCTTGTAGTTGATGCTTGTTACAGTTTCTTCCCACATCATCTTTGAATGTAATTACACTGAAAAGAGTATCAACAATACAAACATTTTTTTTTTTTTGTTCATGTCAATATTTGTCAGGATCTGTAACCTAAAATCGAAGTATAATAATTTGAAAAATAAATGTTTAAAATAATTACAACAGTATCATTGTACATCAATTGTATGCATAGACTCATAACTTAACTCCTATCTGGTCTTAAAAACTCTGTAAATGTGATCAGTGATGCAGTGCAAATAGTTGGTGTTAGTAGCAGCCCCTCACTACACAACATAATTGATCTAATAAATTGCATACAGTGAGTGTAGAAAGTGTTCGTATATTAATAGTCATAATCTAAAGAAGCCTCACTGTGTCAAAAAATACATTGTTAAATTGTTCAATAAGTCTGAAGATGTCTGTAATAGAATACAATTTACTATTTCCACATAAAATTATACATGTAAAACATAAATAATGCTCATCTTATGGTAATAGAAAGCATATATTGCACATATACTCAAATGCTTGAGCTAGAATTTTATAATTAATATCCTGTGGGATCCTCTTTAGTTTGAATAATTGCTCTGAATCATAAATTCAACCATATTTGATGTCTCTGAACCAGATCCCATTCTTGTTTAAGAGCATTTCCCATGTTTATTAGAAATCGACCTGGTTTTGACATTCTGAACAAGAATTTCCCATTCATTTCCCCTGCAATTTATATCTGGTGACTGAGGAGGCATTTCTGTTTTTCATGAAAGGTCTAACTGAATATCCCCGTTTAAGTAAGCCAGAATGCGTTTTTAAGGCTGTTACTTTTTAAATAGATTTTAACAAGTGTTTGGCGCAGCATAGCCTACTTTGGCTCTTGCGCCATTAAAATCTACTATCACTCACTAAGTAAGCCAGAAAGGTATAACTCGGCACGTCTGTAGCACGGATTCACTCTAACCGGTTCGAGAATTGAGAATATCCCGTTTAACACGATGCTTTTTATGGAACGGATTCACTCAAACAATTATCAATCTAATAAACTCGTCCGCAAGATAAATAAAACCGACGACATCAAATGGTTGTTGGTGGGGGGGGGGATGTAGGTGGGGGCAAATGGAAGGGGAAAATTGAATGGGGGCGGCGGAAAACAGAGTGAATATAGTAGTAGAACCCCCCCCCCCCCCTGGGGCGCGCCCGGAGTTTTGACGATATGACTGCACAAGATATCCAGAATTACTGGTGGAGGGAGAAACTGATGAAGCAGGTTTGGTAGAAATGATATCTGGAATCCTTGATAACTCAGAGAATATAGTAAAGGTGAAGATGAAGTTAAAAAGTTTATTCTACAAAACTGTAAGAAAGGCCTAGGCTTAGCCGAACGGTTGAGTCATATTTCTTGATAAAAAATTCTTTGAATGAAAGGAGCTGAAAATTTAAAAGATAACTTCATCAGTGGTTAGCTTAGCACCATGTAAAGAAACTTATAAGGATCCTTTAACTAAAAGCAAGAAATCTAAAATAAAAGATTTTTTTGCAAAAGGTAGAGTATGGATCTGAAGATAATTTTAGAAAAATGCTCAGAAGATGAGGATATGACTTACCAAAAAGAAAACGCACACGGTCGATAGTGCTTAGTGATGACGAAGAAAACATTGTTTAAATTCATATTAATATGTATTACTTAAAATTTTAGTTAAGATATTTATATCTTAATTATGAAAATATAATAGCATGTTGTATTTTTAATTTATGGAACCTAATCCCCCTTTTCGTACTAGCTCTTTCTTTGTTTCGTATAACACGGATTCGCATAAACCACGGCAATTTTTTGGAATGAGTTACCTGTATTATCAAAACTTCCAATTCTTCTCATTCAGGCCGTGGAAACCTTGCTGCTTACATGAATTTCAAGCTATATATATAGATACGGCTATTTCTGTGGTTTTTATTTATTTATTCTGCTGTAAGTTTGGGAGCATTTATTTTCGAATTTTCTTCAACGAACGGTCGAGAAATATTCTGTCGACAGAAACAAGTGAAGAGTTGATTCGGGAGAAGAACGTTATATTGCATTTTAGAAGCCGTAATTCTGTGAATAAATTAGCTGCATTGTTGAACGAAATCTACTTACGGAATTTTATAATCAATTTTCTTTTAGTATAACAGATTTCTTTAGACTTATGACCCATATTGATAATACTGCAATATATATTAAATTTAAATTTCACCATATCATTTATGTGCCACCAGATGAGTGATGTCACTTATCAACAAAAACTCACTGAATCAATCACAAAACACGAGGTTTTGCTTTTTTTTTTTTCTTTTTTTTCCCCCCCTATATACGAATGCTCTTTACTAAAAGTTACTAAATTTCTTTTTCTGCAGATTAAAAAGGAATTCAATATTTATTCATTTTTTAACCCCATTTTCATATTTGTGAAACAGTGTTTTAATAGATTTTACCTTATGAATTAATAAATTTATTCAAATAAACATACTAAAACAATAGCTTTCTTTCACTATAACGCTCTTGTACAAAAACATTGTTCACTCACTGTATACAAACAATAAATTTATGCTGTATAATTAAACATATCAAGATATTTTTTGCATTAAGTCCAAATCACTGATAGCAAACAATTTTTATTGTAAATATTTGTTTCCAAGGTTTTAGATACAAATTTGAATTTACAAAAGTTTCTTTCTATTGATTTGGAAAGGTCACCGATTTTGGTGTTTAAAATTTCTACATCATAATATTAATTAAAATACATCAAATTTCTAATACTTTCACTCAAAAGTAAAGTCCTACTCTATAAGCAGATTTTACGCCCAGTTATTACCTTCGCCTGCCCCTTGTTTGGGGGGGGGGGCTACAGCCCCGACCCACCTGAAACACATACTAACATTACAAAACAAAATGCTTAGAATCATGACAAACGCTCCATGGTACGTTAGAAATTCCGTAATACACAATGACCTGCAAATTGAACTCGTTGATAATTTTATCACCAAGCTTTCGATAAGTTTATTCATATCCATTGAAAATTATGCAAATCCCCTGATCAAAGCTCAAACCATATTAACGGATATAAAAAATATGCAAAACTTTGCATACAAAACTACCAAATGGTTTCAGCCACTTAAACCTCCATAATACCACCCAACAATAACTTCAAATCTTCATTGACAGTGATCTCTACAAAATAGCACTTCCCTCCACCCCAAAGAGGAAGCGGGAATGGTTGCAGCAATTGCTGCAAACAATCCTGCCATTTACCTCCCTCCCTCCCCCCCCCAACCTAATAACTTAATCATAATAACCTTCTTAACTTTAAATAATTTTGTAATCGTTCTTTTAAACTTTTCATAAATACTGAGCAGAAGCGGCAAACTCTCTTGCTCTCGTTTGCCATTTAATTTAGTAGTAGTAGTAGGTCACTATTCTCCGATCGGTCTACAAATCAGATAGACTCCACAGACAACTGGTTCCGCACACAGACCGATTCCTCCTCTGACTGCAGCTCTTGGCATATTTATACCTTTCAAGCCAGGCATGATGTTACAGGAAAATTCACGAAAAGTCCGTAACTTTCTTCCATTCGTTTTTTCGCTCAAGTTCCAGTGTCTTCGAGTACTGTCCGTTTGTCGTCAAGGTGAAGGGGTCAATTTCTTGAGCTCTCTTTTGCAAATTGGTGACATCTAAATCCATCTTTTCCTTTGTAAATGAAGCTTTGCTGGGAAATATCAAATCATGTTCGTAACAATATTTTATACGTGCTCTGAGGAATTTTCAACCAAGAATCGGATGCTGTATTGAATTTAGTATTGTGGAAGTCGCAAATGATCGATGAACTGCGATCAGGTTATCCGGAGGTTAGATGCTCTAAATCCCATCTTTCTTACACAAACGATTTTTAATTTGGAAAACTGAAATTGGAGTGTCTTTGTTGGATCAATGTCTTGCGAATGCTAAGGGTATAGGTATCTTTCCTTCATTCTAAGGTGAATCCGTAGACGTAGTAAAACTTCTGCTCGCGCGTTGACTTCCGGCTGCGATGGACAGAGTGGTCTTTTTAGGTGAATTCTGAGAATATATTGATGAGGATGGAGCTCGCTTTCTTCAAAGTTTTGGACTATACGGGATATGATGCTTCGGTTCGTGTCCATATGATAGAGATCTTTTGATGTCACTGCATGAGGATTGCTAAATGTAAGATTTTTATTTAGTGCAAACGTAGTCTCTTTGGACACATACTCGTTGAAGATTTGGATGAAGGCATTTGACAACTTTTTTTTTTTTCTTTAGCACTCTAATCATTTGCTGTTGATGATTTGGCGACAGATGGTTGTCGGTTCTTAGGACTTACTATTTATTTTTACTATGTACGATGCGATACTGTGGGATGATTTCTTGTGAATTCGTACCTTTCCATTGATATTTATTGGAATTGCTAGCATTGTCTTTTGGTTTCTCAAAAGCAGAAGAAGATTGAAGAATTTCATCCACTGAACGATTTTGGTTGTTTAAAATTTCTTGAAGACGTTTTTTTAACTTTTCCACCTTGATTCTTTCCACTTGTTATGGACGTTTTTCTCTTGAATTTTTCTAACATCTACTTATTCTTTAGCTTCTTTCTGTAAAATGTTCATATTTTCTTCAAATTCTATTTTCTTATCTTTCAGAACTTCTAGCTGTATATTCAAATCTTACGTATCAATCTCATATTTTAATTTCAATACTCGATTTCTGCTTTTTTTTCCGTCTTTTTCACTGCACATTTTTTCACACTCAACAATCTAACTTTCGACTTTTTCTTCCGATTTTTTTTATATATATATATTATCATCTGCGTTGCAACGAACTAAAAATAATTTGTCAAATTCATCTTTGAGAGCATGCTTGTAGTTTCTTGATTCCATAAGCTTTATTTCCAAGTTTGGCACTATGAGAGTTCTCGCATCAAAATCCTGTTAGATTCAGGTCATGTTCATTAAATCTACTTCAATTACACAAGGGTATTGCATCCCTTCTTTTCTGTAAACTGCCATTCCCGTTAAAATTATATATTAACAATCATTAATTTCATAAATCCAAAATTTTTACATGCAGCATTTTGGACCGTAATAACAGAAATATTAGATTAGCGCTTGGATACTAATGAAAAACATTTTTGTTATATATTTCAATGGACACAAGATTTTTCTGCCCCGATATTCCATAAAGCCTTCAAAAACGTATTGTGCAATATTGTAAGTATGTAAGGAATTAGATTGGGTGCACTTTTAAAGCACTAATAAAGACTGGAGGATTGCAATTAATGTGACGGTGACTATTAAATGTCGCATGATCCCGAAGACTTTCCCCAAGATCCCGATACCTTCTTTCTGGCTGTTTATAATCACTTTTCAATTTTTTATCGTTTGCTTCGCTACATTTATCTTAAATATATTTACTTTAATAATTTATCGTTCTTTTTAATTTTATTATCGGAAAAGTTTATTATTGTCCATTTCTCGATATTTCATCGTTTACTTTAATTTTTATATTTAATTGAGTAATTTAATAATAATTATGAAAAAAGCCTACCTTGGGTGGCTAAATCTGTTCTTTGCAAAACTTTGCATATAACTTTTTCATTTTGATTTATTTACCTTCATTTTCATTTTTATTGATTAGCGTTAAGAAACTGATTGTACCTCAACTTTTGGAGGACAATCAGTTTCCTCCAAAACTAACAATATTCAATATTCAATTCAACATAATTCAATATTCTGTGCTTCTTTTAGAGTTTTATCACTATCATAACATTATCATGGTGAATTTTTTTAAAAAATTTTTTGTTAGATTCTTGCTTGCTAGAAAAAATTCTTGCTTTTTCGCTTCCAATACATGCAAGGAATTAAAATTTTTATATTATCTAGTAAAATGTAGGAATTTAAGCATTGGTTATTTGCTAATAAACTCTCAATTAAAATTTGTCAAAAACTATTTAATTACATTTGAGTGAATGTATCAAAGTAATACAAATTACAATGTAATGAACAAAGTAGTGACAAATACTCTTGAATAAAAAATGCATTGTTAAAAATGTATCAAACAATCTTCATTCGAAGTGCTTTTTACATTGCTTTACAAGTAAAGATGTTTCCAAGGTATTTAACTATTTGGCAATGACCCAACTACTAAATGTTATTCTGGCTGTTGTACAGACTGCAATTTTTGTTTAAGATCTGTTAAGTTTCATTCACACAAGTGTGTTCTGTTCTTTAAATCCATCCATAAAACGACAGCTAGCTCGTTCATGAAATAATGATAAATTATCTGAAATTATGATTATGCGAAGTATTAAAATTATTTGGGATATACAATTTTTAGAATATTTCTTTATCTCTGTGTATCAGATTTGATTTTATTTCGATATTTTTCTTTCCTCGGGGTTCATAAACAAGTATAAAAATTGTTCCGAGTATGACTTGTGAAGCATTTTACTCTCGCATTTTTCGTTTCAATTCAAAACGTTATTAAAAAATAATCGTCAATGGATAAATTGCATTCAGTCGTCAGGATCCAATTGAACTGTTAAGATATTCATTTAAAATTATTACGTAATTCAGTATCCTATTTAGATAATTGAATTAATTGGATCTAATTAATCCTAATTGGATAATTTTGTGCCTTTTACTATTTTTTTCTATTTTAAACTATAGAAACAGTAAAAAACTTGCAAATTCTGTGGGAATTCATACATAATAATTTTTTAAATTAATTAAATCATTTTCTTTTTTTTAAAGTATTAATGTAAATTATAAAATTTTACTTTTTTTTTCCTTCCTAAATTCGTTTTGAACGCTTTGTTACCCTAAGTTAAGGAATAGAGAATTCTGTGTGTAATTTTCTGGAATAACAATTTAACTATTATGTTTTTCCTTCAAATAAAAATTCCAAACAAAGTACTTTCTCGCTTAATTATGTTTTATCTTAACATAGGATAGGTAACAAAATGAAGTTATAAAATTTTCTCATACTTTAAATTTTATTTCTTGTTTGGCACCGATTAAAAATAAATTTTTAAAAATTATTGTATTTTTACCCCTTTAATTCAATTTATTAAAATTGTTAACTTTGTAAAATCCACCGAAGAATGTAAAAGGTATGGAGGGGACCTTACATTTCAAATCCATGAGTTGTTTTTTACCTGTATTGCATTTTAATTTTTTAAAAAAAATCTTGGAATAAGAATAAACTAAAATAGGATTTCTTTTTAAAAAAATGTACTTTATTACCTTGTTTTTGAGCATTTTTTTTTTTTTATTATTATTTTTATAGTGGGAAGTAATACTTTTTTTTCTTTCTGATTTCTGAAATGAGCTGAGATATATATCTATAATATAAACTTCACTATTGTTAGCAATAAATTAGAGCCATTTCAATCTGAATTGGTGAAAGTGGGAATTTGAAGTTATCAATAGAAAACAGATTTAATTTTTTTAAGATCCAATGACTAATAATATGTTTGAATAATATATAATAATTTATTCCAATAAATATTTTAGGAAATTATACTAAAATTGAAATAGTTATAATTATAGAAAAAGTAATGATCATATTATATAGCAATGCAAAATATACAGAGAATAGATTTATATAGAGAATTAATTTTTAAGATTTGTTTTCCAAAAAAAATTGAAGTATGTATTTTAAATAGAGATTTTTTATAATAATTACAATAGATTTAAACAGATCTTTTATATGTGGAATTTTCTCTTCCTCCCCTCCCACTTGTTTGTTTGTTTCTTTCATGTGTATAAAAAACTGTATTTTTACTTACTTTTCGCACTAAAATCGATTTCTACTATAATTAGTCGTAAAATTTAATCTTTTTGCCCTTATTTTCCTTTTGTTCCAGCTTTTCTGTAGGTTGCATTCTCTATTTATTTTATGCTGATTTTTTTCAAATTAGAATTTTGAGTAGGGTTTGTTATAAAAAAAATCTTGAATATTCTTTTCAGCATTTTGTCAGCAAAGATATATGTCTTTTCAATTGTTGTTGTACTCCACTCTTTTCCTATATTCCCATTTTACAAAGGAATGGTAGAGAATTGATAGAAAAATCATTAAAAAAAAAAAAAAAACGACTTTTTAAATCGTTTGGGTGAAACTCGGTTATTTATTGTTTGTTGGAGGGCTGAATAGGTTACAAAGCAAATAAATATGCTTAAATATATATACTAGTTCATGCTGTTTCAAAATCTCTTCTATTATCTAATTTTTAAAATTTTAATTGAAATAGTGATTTTTCCTTATTGTCTTTGAACATCTCTTCGATTTGTTACACTTGTAATCAATTGAAGTTGAGGTTTATGTAAAAAATTCATCTTAAATCATCTTTATATTTTCCCCTTAATTTTGTGTAAAAAGCTGTTAGTGTTATTTCTCAAATGAACTTTGTAACATATCGGGTTTTTTTTAGTTGTTAAAATTACACGTATGTGAATTGTATTCATAACTGTAATCCATGGTTCGTTTTATTTAAATAGGCGATTGTGTTATTCGATTGGCCATAGTCCTGGAAAAAGATTTATTTATTCATCGAAGTGATTAAAATACCAATCCTTGTAGGTTACGTAGATCAATGGATATTTTTTTTAAGGTATAAAACATACAATTTCTTGCCAGAAACAAAACGTCTTTTGACCGAAATAAAGCTACCTTATATTTCTAATTGTTAAATGATGCGTAACGTGTAGTTTTCGTAATTTTCTCTGAAATTTGAATCTAAGGTCAAAAAAATGATGAAAACATGCTTGATTGAGGAAAATCCATCCGGCATAAATCTTTCTCCTAATTTTGAACAATGAGTGCGAAAACAAAAAATAAATAAATTTGCGCGGAAGGGGAGGGATACACTCTCAGAATCGAGGAGGGATGAAAATAGCGCAATCCGGTTTCGAAGAAACAGAAACTGATTGCGATAGCTAAATGTAGACGTGTGCTGCAGAAGGGGAAAACGAAGGGAAAAGAAGATGACCGATAGAAATATTTTTCCCTGACCGCACCTAACGTTACTATTTTAAGTTGCAATGCATCTTGTAAATCGCTCATAATTTTAGTGCAGATGTATTGTAATAGTGTCGTGAATTGATAAGAAAACTGACAGTTTTTATATTTTTTTTTCACTCAGGTCATTATACTTATTTCCTTTCAAAAGCTTTTTGTGTATCAACATGAAAGAAAACGAAAGGAAGACGAGAAGAAAAAAAAGTAAAAATGCGGTAATATATATATATATATAAAGAGGTTTCTAAAATCGCTCGCAACTAAATTTTCGAAATAAATAACGCCGGTAGATTATGGTATTGAAATATATCATTCCAGTTACATTTTTTTTTTTTACTTCTGTAATAGAGTTTTAATTTGATCTGCTAATGTTATACATTACATAAATTTTTGGAATGCGTGTTGAAATACTACCGTCTAATAATATTTGTGTGTATATTGACTTAATGAACTGAAATATGTTGTTTCTTGCCCATTTATGACATCTTTTTCATGTAAAATGAAAGGACAGAATCGCAGTTGGTTCAGCGTCCGCATTAGTCGAGGTGGTCGCGGTAGCTTAGTGGTTATTGTCGCAGACTCGCGACCGGCGTTGTTTCTGTCGATCCTGGGATTCGATTCCCGACTCCACTAAAGACCCGTGATGTAGCGGAACTGGTAAATATTAAATTCGTCACTCACCCGAAGCAACCTAGTGATCTTTTTTATTGTTTGTGGTATACACGAGTGACCCTCTTCCGGGGATACCTTGCTATCTTTCCCTATTTTCAGCCAATCTTGTCAACTTAATTTTAATTTTTTTTTTCAAGCGTGCAGAACACATTTATACCTTGTTTAGGGTAACATAGTCATACCTGGCTTCTGCGTCTTTGAACTTCACTATCTCTCACTCACTCTCTGCCAAAGCTCAAGAGTCCTCACGTAGGCTTGTTGTGGAAGTTTGGAGCCTCCGTTCAGGAGTCGTTCACGTCACTGAGCCTTGGTTCGAAATTACAAGATCCGTCGCCAGTAGCCCTCGTGTTTCTCCAAAGTGCGACATTAATGAACAATCAATCAAAACTTTTAAAAGTCTGTTTTGGTATTACGATAGCGACATGTAGAAATGCTGAATCCAAACACGAAATAATCAGGGCTTTAAAAATCAGAATGGCTTTTTTAAAAAGTTATATGATAATTTATTTAATTTTATTTATTCTCTTAGTACATTGTGAATATTCGTCTTTTTAGATGAATTTTGCTCAATGACGACTTAAAAATATGAGTCGATATGATCAGGGTTATCAAACTTAGATT
The DNA here is from genome assembly GCA_019974015.1 of Nephila pilipes. NCBI lineage: Eukaryota > Metazoa > Arthropoda > Arachnida > Araneae > Nephilidae > Nephila > Nephila pilipes. The sequence continues at coordinate 143,001 of BMAW01026881.1, forward strand.
TCATGAATTTCAACATAATAAAAAGTTGCAGGCAAAAACTATTCTTTTGTCGAATGTTAGAGTAAAATCTAAATGAACTACTGTGTTTTTTAATATGAGACTCAAACCCCCTCTCTTGGCGTAGTGTGGAAGTTTGAACGGCCGTGGTCTAGCATCGTACTTTTTATCTGATCTCAGTGCAAAATTGAGAAGTCTTATCTACAACTCATTTTGCAGCTCAAAAGCGATTTTGGATCGGACAATTCAATCGCTTACATGAATTTTCGATAGGTTTCTTTGTTCTCTTTAGTTTAAATACTTTCCCCTCCCTCATTCAAACTGTGTAAATCAACTAGATACGATTATTAACACCTATAACTCTTGATATAATAATAATAAAACTACTAGGATAATTTCCACATCAGCTTTAATTTGATAAGTCTTAGAAAAAACAATTTTTAAGAAATGCGTATTGTGGAAAGAAGAACAATATTTCTCATAAAAAATATTTACTGAGTTTAATTTTTTTATTATTGATTAATAAATTCACTTCTTTTATTCCATTTTCTATATATGCTCTGTTAATCTATTCTTTTGCTCATTATTGTGACTTACAGCAATTTATGTAGTAGAATCGCGATTTGTATTCCCCCCCCCCAAACTTTACTAAAAAAAAAATTGGAATGTATATTTTTTGTAACTGTGTTAAATAAGTAAATCTTGATGTTAAATAAGTAAATCTTGATGTTAAATAAGTAAATCTTATGTTAAATAAGTAAATCTTGAATGTATTTGTTTATTTATTCTTATTGATTTGAAGGATTTTTGATAATCTTAGATTGAATGAACCTGGTCCAAGCGTGAAGAAAACCGATAATCATTCAACCGAGTCTTTTAAATCTTTTATCTTTTCTCAAAGATGAAGATTTAAATAGATTGAATCACTAGCTGGCGCTTTTGGCAATGAAAAGCTTTGGCATAGGTTTTCTTCAATTTCCTGATTCATGAGGAATTTCCTTCTTGCGCCGTAATATAGTTTTTTACTTATAATATTTTCTTGATTGGAAAAAGTATAAAATTATTTCTTATTTACTATTTCCTAGCATCCTTCGAAATACTACCAATACATGTCAAAATCAGTATGAGTAACTGATTTTTTTTATGTAATAGAATCTAATTTCGTTGTAAAATATTAAAAGCATATTAAAATTAAATATATTCGTAGTTTTTTTGAAAGCTTTATTTGTGTTTTAATTTTTTAAATGCAACAATTGAGTGTGAAATTATTACATTTTTGTAACAGTATAAATATCAGTGAGTTCCATATTTTTATTCTTGAGTTATTTAAAATTATGCGATTGATTGTTTTCATCTTTAACTTGTAAAAGTAAAACTGAATAGATTTGATTTTCCAACTTTTGTTGAATGAATGATGAACACGAAAAAGACTTTGAAATGAATAGTTAAAGTCATTTGTGTTTAGACATGTTAAGTAAATATCTGAAACTGTCCTTTGTTCACTTTTTTTCCTCTTTCGTCATAATGGGTAAGAATGGAAACAAAGAATATCAAATTTGTGAAAAAAAAAATTAATGTAGTAAAATAATGGATTTAAATTATTAGTTTAAAATTTAATGATTATGTCCTGTACATGAAGAATTCTAATATGAAAATTCTTCATTGAATAGTTTTGTAGTGTGTCACTTCAATTACTTATATTTAACTTCCAAACTTCTGTCTTGTTAGTATTGAGTCTTGAATTTCAGTGTTCTCTTATCTTCAATTCGCTTTGTAAGACGCGGATATCCGGTGCATTTTTCGACTCTATATATTTATCTTTCCCGACTCTTCTGGTAAAGAAATGTGCCCCATCATGCAGAAATTCAACACTATTATATTTGTCATTCTATTGAAAATTACATTTCCGTTACACATTGCATTTTAATATCTATGGTTAAAAGGAGAAGAAAAAATATCGAAGCTGTTCTAATAACTTTCTAAACGCAAAATAGAAAGGAGTGTTGATTACAGATATGACGTGATTTATCATGTTCTTCAATATCCAAAGAAATAACGCAAGAATTTAACTGCATCTAATTTTTCAAGAAATTTTATATACATTATGTGCTAGAGGTTTTTTTTTATCCTCCATCTCAGTGTGAATAATTGCTATTTAACAGTATTTATTTTTAAATTCGTTATTTGATTGTACATTAATTTGATTAATTTTTGAAGAATCGTAAGAAGTATCAGAAAAAATTCTTTCCAATCATGTGGCTTTTTATCTGCTGCACACACAATTTGTCACTAACATACTATGTTGTTTTGATAATGGAATCTTAATGGTCAACATCATTCACAAATATAATTTTGGCAGGTTTTCAGGTTTTTGTGCCACGCCTTCCATTCAGTGTTTCACTACGTGTACACTTCAGATCATGTTCCTCTTTTGTAGTATTTTTATGGTTTGTTCGAAATAGATACTTATTAAAATGCCATCTGCTTATTTTTTTTTTCCAATGCTAATTCGAACTACGTGGCCTCATTTCCTTTGAAGAGGAAAAACTGTATATTTCATTCTCCGTTGTTTCATTAAGTAGGGATAATCGTTTTGTTTAGGGAAAAAACGTTTCCGGTTGCCCGGAGGTTTTGACTAACCAATCAGTTTCGCCGAGTTGTCTTATAGCGGTGTTTGCTTGGAAGCTGTCGGCCGTCTCAGATTGTTGTCTGCTGGCTGTTCTATATACTTATTTTTGTGAGTTTTAACTTTTTTTGCATGAAATATTCAATTTTGTCAAACATTTAAATTATTATTGGTTGAATGCGTGGTGTTAAAAATATTAAGTTTCCGTATAATCAATTTATTGAAAATTAATTTTGAAGCAGTTTTTTAAAACTATTTTTTGTTGTAAAATCCATTGGTTTTCCTATATCTGTAATGGAAATTTAAGAGTTGAAAGAATTAATTATCAATTAGTGGTGAAGCATTGTTTAATATTTCATTATATTGACTTGTTTCGTATGTTTATAGTATATGACGTTTCTCCCCCCTCCCCTTTCCCCGCCCTCTAAATAACTCAAATTTATGTGTGTGCTTATGTTTTTTTCATGAGTCTTTTCCTCCTATTGAAATTGGTACAGTAAGTATTTTGAAATTCAAGCTCTTAAATTCTTTTATAGTATCTTGAACTTTGTCAGTGTTATTAATATTTCTGTCAATATTATTTTTATAAACCAATGTTCCAATATGATATGGATAACATTCCTTTTTGTATTTTATTACTAATTAAGCATATTTTTTGCTAAATGTTGCTCTTTCTTCATATGATAAAAACCTCTTTACTTTATTATGTAGCTTTTATATTCCTTCTAAGCAAATACAGAGTAAAATCCAATATAAATAATTAGTAGTTTCAATAGTTTTTATGCATCAGAATTCGATGAAATTTGAAAATTTTAGATGGGTCTAGAAATTTTTTGAGTCCTTGGTATAAATGTGAATGTCAAATTCTTTATTTTCAAGATAAATGTTTCTTCTAAATTCTTAAGCAGTATAGTCCTAAACTATTAATTTATTAATCATTTAATATGCTCTGCTTCTTTGATTTTTTTTTCTCTTTATTCATTGGCAAGGCTATGCATCAAAAGAGCTGTCATTATTGTAATAAAATTATAGGCTTGACTTTCGTTACCTTTTTTTTTTTTTAATCTACCTCAAGAAGTTCTTGATATTTTTCAAGGCCAGGACCATTTTATTGAAACTAGTAGAACCACATTTAGTAGTTATTTCTTTCTGGACACTGTTTAATTTATTTTTATTTTATTATTTGGTCTTCTTGTAATATTGTTTTCATCTTCATATTCTCTACAAATAAAGGTCAAGGATTCTATTTTTTTTTTTTTTTTTTTAATTTGAAGAAGGAAATATTTTTAATCTTCAAAATGAAGGGTCTGTAAAACCTGTTATTGTTGCTCCTAAGAACATATTTATCTATTGTAAAAGGAATACCTAAATTCAGTTAATTTCAGTTTATAAGGTTATTAAATAGCTGTTCAAGCAATATTCATTAAAGTACACTTTTCTTTCCAAAATTTATGGCTTAAACATGAAATTAATATTTCAATCAGTTGTTTCTTACACAGGTGGATCTTTTTTTCTCTGAATATTTTAAGTTATAAAAAGATAATGCCATGTAGAATTTCTTTTTATATTGTTTAAGTACAATTTCTAAACCATTCTTTTTCTTACCTTAAAAGTTTAGTTAAAAAACTACATAACTATACATTTTTCATTTACATTATGCTGTTTAATTTTTAATGCTTTACTATTACTGTTATATTCGATTTAAGTGCAGAATTTATTCTCGTAACCAGAGTCCCAAATAGGATTGAGATCTTAATAATCTCTGAAGTTTATCTGTTTACTTTCTGCTTTAGAAAAACCTGAAAATGGAATCATCTTAAGTTATGTTTAATCTCTAAATCTTACTCTTGTTTAAAAAAATATTTTTATCATTTAATATTTGTCTTATTTTGATCTGAAAAATCAATGTTGGTTTCATGCTTCTATCTAACAGAATACACACTTAACAGTATTTATGATATTCAACAGTATTTTAAAATTAATCAGTTCTGTAGCATAAAAGTAGATCATAGAATATTCTTTGAGTAATATGGAATTTTTAAAGGCTTTTAGTAGAAATTTTGTTTTTCCGGTTCCAAAAAAATATTTATTCAATACATATATATTATCAGTTAATGCTTTTTTTACTATCATAAAATACATTATCAGAATAATTTACTCAAATTAATTTAAAATTATATTCATAAATTAGGTATTGTCAATATGTGATCAATATGTCTATTGTGTAAAAGAAATATTTCTTTCAAATGACGTATGTGTGCAGCACTTTTTCTTATTTCTTTTTAGCATTTATGAAATTTTAACACTAAAAACTGTTGGCATTATAATATTTGTTTATTTAAATCGTAGTAATTTGTGATATTTATCAAATTATGATTTATTCAAATCAGTGCTATTCTTTTAGATTATTGAAGTATTTATGTTTTGAATATTTTATTTGAAATATAACAGCTTTCTCAACAATGTCATTGTTGCAGCTCATCTTGTTGCTTTGAGGAAAATTATTTCTCTATCATAAATGAAATTTATTTGATACAAATATTTTTTAGCTGTCATGGGTATCATAAATGGATTGAAATATTAAAAAAATTGTATTTGGAAACATACTTGGAAAAGTTTTTATTATTTCTAACTTAAGATTTTTAAATCAAAATCTTGATTATATTGGAACATTCCTAAATTGGTTTTTATCTTCACATATTTGCTTGGGAAAATCATCAAAATATTAATTATTATGAAAATGTAATTTTATTTTGAAATAGTGCAATGTAAATTGAAAGCAGTAAATTCATCTCTATTGAAAGAGGTTCTTTTGTATTTTTTCCTTTGGGGGGAGGGGGTATTTTAGAAATATATTACCTTTTATATTTTGTTCGTTTTGTGAAAAAAATTATTTCTCTTTTTACTTTTGTAGTTATATCCATCTCCCAACTACACACCAGGAACTCATCAAAGAATGGCTTATGTAAGTACAAAGTCGAACACACTTGATAATTATTAAAAATAAGTATAAATAAAATAAGTTAATGAGATTAATGAGAAATTAATGTATGATAATAACTTTCATATTAATTTTCATTTGTTTAGTAAAAGCTTTAAAAACTTTGACAAAATCAACTTTTATTTTTTCATATTGCATTTAAAAACAATTTTTACTAGAGAAGGAAACTAATTTATGAAATTTTCATTGTTCTCTATTGTATGTTTACATTTTACTTGATAATTATTGATGTTGTTTAATAAACAATCAAATTCTATGTATTGTTTGCATAATAATTCCTGCAAGAATATGTGTGAATAACCAAAGGAAAATTTATGCATTTTCATCAGCAAATTTTAAACACAAAATTTTTTTAGATTCAGGAAGATTTTCTTTTTTAATTAAAAAAAAAAGTATTCATTTACCATAATATATATTGCAGTCATTGATTGTGATAAGTTTGAGGGATATAGAGCAGCAAAGGTTATTATCCCATTGGAATCATATTAGTAGTTAATTTAATTCAAATTATTCTGTCCTGTATAATTTTTAATTGCATTAATGCTTATTTAAATGTTTGAGGACATTTAAGTCTTAAGTGAAAAAGAATAACCATAACAGATATTGGCATTTTAAAATTTATTGTATTTATTTAAAGGAGTACTAATATCAGTTAATAGTAATTACTCATAAATAAATTTTATGAAAAAAAGCAAAATTATTTGACTTGGTTGGGAATGAATTTTGATACATTTTAATTGAAAGTATAAACGAAGCCTTTTGAGTTTTGCAAGTGCGACAGATTTCTTATTAATATTGATTTCAATGTTAATGATTCATTAATGCTTTTATGAGTCCAATTTAATATGTATATCATTGTATTTTAAACCCATGAAGAAAATATATGCTTTCTTCATCTTTTTATCTTCTATTTCCATAAAAGGATATGAAACAAATTCTGAAACATTCTGTTGGAAAAAAAAAGAATTTTTCGTAAATTTTTATGTCTGTTATCAGAATTTTAATGATATATGGTATTAAATTCTTATATATGGTATTATGCATAAAAAATTATCTTAAAATATTAATCTTTTTTAAAACTTAATATTCAAGAACAATGAAATTGAAGAATTTTAATTAAAAAGAATACAATTTATTTTATAAAGTAATTTGGGATTTTTGTTTTAGTATATTGCTGGAGAAGGAACTGTTAAACCCTATGCAGCCTTTGATCCTAAGAGTGATGCTGAAATGCTTAGGAAGGCTATGAAAGGCTTTGGTGAGCAATTATTTTGTTTGACAAAATTACATGTTGTATTGTTGATTTTTATGAAATTTGAAATAATAGTAATGTATAAAGTTTAAAATGTTTCCTTTTGATAATCAATTTTCACTTTCTTGTCTATTAATGGAACATAATAGTTTTAAAAAGTATGGCTTACTTTTAAAATTACTTGACAACTATGAAGTTTATATTTTTCCATCTTTAGTTTACTTTAAAAAAAAAGAATTTTTTTAAAGTCTTCAGTTGATTTCTCAAAAAATGCTGATGATGAATTTTTTGTGTAATTAATAGAAAAAATTTTATGAAAATTAAACATTCTTATTTATCATATTGATAGTTAAATTCTAAGCATAATTAAACTGTTTTGCTTTCTGCGAATTTAGATGTAAGATTGTACAATAGAAAACAATTTAAAGAAATATAAAATTTTTGCTTGTAATTATGACATTATTTGGTAGTATTTAGAAGACAAATATGATGGGAAATTAAGCCAAATGCGAATAAGGTAGCTCAGTCTTTCAAACTTCCTTCTAAAGAGGAGACAAGTTTATGACAAAGATAAGAATATAAAAATATCTATGCATATTTTGCTCATGTTTTCTTCTTGAGTATTTTTTATTCCAGTTAATTGTTTCAAATGTTCTGTAATTTTAATTTCTTGCTTTTGTTTATTAGTTTTTTTTTTTTTTTTGAATTATTGATCTTAATTTTATTCTTCATATCCTAATAAAGTTATAAGTTTTCACCATTAACTTAATTATTGTACTTAAATAAAATTGTCATTTATTACAAACTGAACTCTGTAATTAGTATTTCATGCATCTTTGTCTTAATACAATTTTTATTTTTTCAGGAACTGATGAAAAAGCTATCATAAAAGTTTTAGCCAATCGCAGTAATGAACAAAGGGTGTATATTGGAATAGCTTTTAAACAACTTTATGGAAAAGTATGTGCAATTATTTCAATTTTATAAATTAACATGTGAAAAACATAATTCATATTTTTCTTTTACAATCTTGAATGATTTTCCTCAGTTGCTCGGAACTCTGTTAAATCCTTCAACTATCGCTTAGAAATAAATTGCTCAAAAATCTCAAAATTTGATGATTTCTTATTATAGGTTTTTTTTTTTTTTTTTTTTTTTTGTTTGTTTGATAAGCTTTGTCATGCTCAAAGACCAATTTTGCCTCTATTCTTTCGTAAAGCTCTCGTTGCTTTCTGACATTAACCCTTTTGGTATGGGTATACCCAATACGCATCACTCTCAATTATTATTCACAGCCGAGCATCCCACCCTTACATCACTGGAGAAGGAGCTCAGAACACGGGGGGATGCATATTGGCATTTTAAGGAGGAACATTTTTTTAAAATATCTAGATGATGTCCTGTGTCCATTGCTTTTGAACTGGATATAGTTTCAAGATCTTGACCTTCAGTTTGTTCAATGTCTGTCTTTATTCAGTATTTTGCTCACCAGTTGTTGTGGGGGAGGAGGGTAAATGTAATGTAAATAAACTGAATTTGGCTCATTAAACTTTCACAGGATGTACATTCATATTTATGATTTCTTTCCAAATGCTTTTTTTTAATTATTGTTTTTTGCTGTGCGTTTTTCTTTCTTTTTAGAGTTTTTACCATCCATTCCATTTCACTTTGCATTGCTTTCGGATGTATTTCATTACTTTCGTTTTTATTTCAGAAAGCCTTGACTCCTGTTTATAATAGTAAGAAAGTGTTGTTTATCAGAAAGAATATACTCACATGGTCAGTGAGTCAATTAATGATGAGATTGTGATTAATTTTCTAAAAAGTTTGAAAGCAATATTTCTAGTGAATTCTGATGCGGACATTTTGTTGGGAGTCGGACAGTACAATACTTTGCGTTTCTTTGCACTTCGGAATTACCACACTCTGTCTTCGCTTTAAGTTTTGTTACTTCTTGTAAAAAGTCTTTCTTGTACATTTTCATTTATTTTAAAGTTTATTGATGTATTTTGTTGATAAAACTTTGGAATAATTTCAATATTGATTCTGAAAATTAAAGGAAAAGGATTATTAAAATTGCTAATTTGAAAATACATAACAGCATAAGTAATCTAAAATGTCATCAAAAAGTTATAACATTAGGACAAAAAAAAAAATTGTGATTTCCCCCCCCCCCCTAAAATTAGGCCTAACAACTCAATTCCCCATTCTGTGAAACAGATCTTTTCAATTCCTCCCATCCCTGGGGAGCGTCCTAAATAAAGGTGTGCTGTCCTGAAAGGGTAAATCCACAAACAAATATATGTTCCTTTCTAGTTAGCACTGCAACCACATACCCAAACATCAGTTATCTCACAGAATGAGTTTAAATTTAAACTAAAAGTGAATATTTTATTGGCAATGTCTAAAGCATTCTTTCTGAAGTAATAATTCAGAATCATGTCGAGTTTCATTTTTTAATATAATTTTTTTTTAATTATATTCATTCTTTTATTTAAATTCATCTTTTCTGAGAAATACTCATAATTGATTCTTGAAGCTTTTATCATACATAATTGTGTTGATATGACTAATTCTTTGTTAATGTTATTGTATATGGACAATTTTGATTTTTTTGTAGTTTTATGTGTACTTGTGATTTTTTTTCCCCCTGTAAAAATGTTTTGGTTAATAATCTGAAGAATGCATAAACTATTTTTTGATTATCTATCATAAACAACAGATAATGAAAATATTGGTAATTTGCGTCTTTCATTGTAGTTTTTTAGAGATAGGTTTGAATTTCCTATTTATAAGTAAGGAAATGTCACACAGACACCTTCTAAGTAGTAGAGCTTTTTTGAGAAACTTCCTGAACAAAAGGGAAGCTGCTTTTACAACTACTAATATAATTTATACACTGTTTCCCTGAAAACAAGACCTGGTCTTGTATTAATTATTGTTGCAAGACACAATGGGGCTTATGTTCTGTGAATATCTTATTATTCATCTACAATAATTAACAATTATTCTTGTTCAAGGATCACATTACTCCTCAAACTTTTCTTTAAATAATAATGAAAGTTGTGACCCTCAAAATACCCCAATGTTCTTTTTCTTTCCCTTGGGGTTTACTGTCTTTAGTAAACATGATGCACCCATGGAATACCTTAACTGTCTTTCTCTATTTAAGTCTCCTTTTTTATATTTATTTTCCCCCTGCCTAAATTACAGTTTAAACAAATGTTTGATGTAAGCCATATTTGACTATTGTGCCATTTTAGCCATATCACTCATGCAAGGATCATATTCATGCACAATAACATTCATTCTAGTACAGCTATGTTGTCTTCTGGAACATGGTCATAAAGCTTCAACCCCAAATTCTGGCCGTGATATTTTGCAATGCCTTTTCCCATAAGATCATTGTCTCGAAGTTCTCATGTCGTGCAATAAAATGTTTTTCAAATGAACTCATCCTGTCCATGTAGTTTGTTCATAGAGTAATGACAACACAGGTGTCCAAGTGGCATCTCTTTGCTGCTGGTTCACAATATTTCCACTTTTATTATGCTCCATTTTATTTTTAATGTAATTATTTATTTGTGCACGCAAATGGTTTTTGAATAGATTGTTTATTGCAATATCAATTGATGGTTTATTGCTATAGGAGATACGTAATATTCCTGCAGAAATAATTTTTCTTCGATTCTTCTTTCTACAAAGAATTTCTTCATGTTTTTAGCTTGGTTAATGCTGGCAACATCCCACACTTGTTTACACAAACCAAGAACTGCAATATATTTTACAGCAAGCACTAACAAAAACTTATTCATTGTTATATCAGCTATAAGTCTGACTGGTGATCGTAACTTGGTACATTTTGGAAATAGGGTTTATATTGAAATTATTTTGAAAAATCATGCTAGGCATTAATTTTTTTGATTGTCCTATTTTCAAGGAAAAGCAGCAAGTCCCCTCTTATGTTATTATATGGTCTGTTGTAGAGGTGGTAAATCAATTTATAGATGCATGTGTCTTCTATAATTTTAATTTAAGAGTGGAATATTTTAGATTTTGAAGCAATTAGTGATTAATGTACATTCAACTAATATTGCTAGGTTATAGTGTAGTATTAATTCTGAGTCATTTTAATGGCAGTTGTCCCATTTAAACTGTCAATGTGAGGATCCATAAACATGTGCTATATTCAACTCAGCCAGAAAAGAATTTTGTTCAGGATTAGTTTGTATACACTTATCCCTGTCATTGCTAGTTCCAACTTTAGGAAAGGAACAGCTTTTATACCAGTTGAATGTATTCAGAATAAAGCTGTGCTAAAATAAATTTGGGTAATATTATAAAATGGATAAGTACTTTTAATGCGTCGATTTTACTGTCTAACCTGTAGACAAAACTGAGATGTGTGCATTCAAAATTTAATGATTAAAAATTTTACTTAGTACCTTTTATTATTTTTTTTTTTAATTTAATATGTTGGAACAAACTCAACTGAAGAAAAATGTAAATAGGATTGTATAGATAGTAATACTTATCGGTTTTTCTTTTAAGCAGTTAATTATTTTATGGTGATCAATTACTTGTAAATGGTAAGAGGTAGTTATATTTATATTATTCATATTGTTATATCTGTCCAATATTAAGTTAAATAAAACTGTTCCAACATTTTTTTTTTAAAAGAAAAATTGCAATGTGTTGGAAATATGTTTTAAAAGCAATTTTTTTTTTTTTTTTATTGAAAGTAATCAAATGTTTGCTTAGATTTTAGGTTGCCTTTAATTAGGAAAAAAAAAAAAAAAAGAGTTGGAACATAATGTATATGGTAACTATTTTTAGGACCTGATTGATGATTTAAAAAGTGAATTAAGTGGAAACTTTGAAAGAGTAATTCTTGCTTTAATGATGCCCACTCATGACTACTTAGCTTCTCAAATTCACAAAGCAATATCTGGTCTGGGTACTGATGAAGATGTCTTGATAGAAGTTTTATGCGCTAGGACAAATCAAGAAATTTGGGCTATAAATGAAGCATATACTCGATGTAAGTATGTTTATTTATCAATTTTTTTAAAAAATGCCTTGTATTTAAAGCCTGGGAGTCTCAGTATGTTCTAAATTAATCAATTGAATGAAATTGTTTTTGCATTGCCATAAAATTTTTGAAGAGAATTTTAATATTAATTCTGATTTAAAATATTAATAAAATGTTTTTAAATAAATGTTATATGCTAAATTTTTGTGTGTTTGTATATGAAAAACTTTCTTTTTCATTGGATTAAAATAAAGTCTTATCATTTTCACTTTTTAATAACATTTTAGTGTATGGAAAATCTATGGAAGAAGACATAAAAAGTGACACATCTGGGCATTTTGAAAGATTGCTTGTTTCTGCTTGCACTGTAAGTACATATAAAATAGTTATTAATTGGCTGTCAAACAATATAGACCAATGAATTTTCCATTTGTTAAAAAGCAGTGAATGCGTGATAACAGGGAGTTGTGTCATTTGATATAGAACAGGAAAATTCATTTGATAGAAATAGTTGAAATTTTCCTTTATATTTTTATTTTAAAGATTCAGTTAATTCAAATATTACTGTAAAGAATAACTTCTATTATTGTTTCTTATTGATATATTAACATGCATATTAATGCATTATTAAAAAAAAAAAATTTACTTTTGTAGTTGTGAAATTTTTCTTCATATTTAGAATTTTATTACTTGATTACATTATGAAAACAAGTTTTGAACAAAGCCTGTGTCATGAGAAATTTTTAATTAATGTAATACTTTATTTTAGTTTTTTTAAGAAAAATGTTATACACCTAAAATCATAACTGAAAATTTACAAAATGTGATGAAAACTATTTCTAGTGTTTGAAATGAAAGGGAGAAACTTTTTGTAAAAAAAGTTTTGTTTAATTTTAAACATTGTTAGAATAGTAGTTCGTGTATATCTAAAATCCAAAAGTAAAAAAACGACGTTCCTTATTTACAGGAAAACTGGTGAGTCTCCTTTTTATTTCCAAAGTCTGAATTTATCCTGATTAGTTTCTGATGTTTTTTCCTCCAATTCCAAAATAAATTGATGTTAAATTAATATAGTATTAAAATGTAACAAATTATTATTCTGAATATTACATATTTTAATGATGTGTTTGAGTAACTTGAAAATACCTAATTTTCTTTTTCATTCCATTCCAAATAGGGGGCCAGGTCTGAAGATCCTGCTGATTCTTCCAGAGCTAAAGACACTGCCCAAGTGAGTCTTTATTATTATTTTTTTTTTTTTTTTTTTGTAAAAAAAAAATGTATTTGAAATAATTTATTTTTTATAAAAATAGTGAAGAAATTCTTATTTCATTGTGAATGTGTGTATTTTTTTTAGAAATAATGATTTACTTTCCAGAAAATTAAATTACTTGTTATAAAAGAATAAAAATTTTATTTTTGTATTTAAAATTTAGATTTAAAAAAAATGCATAATTTTGGCTGTGTAATCAAAATTTTTAAATTGGTACATTGTACTATTTGATTTCATGTATCAGTACTAATAGATTCTGTGTATCATATTAACTCATTCACTCCCAGCTCATCACATGCGATACACTAGCTTTTGCTCTCCTATGCCCAGTGTATCACATTAGATACGTTCCGAGAATGCCTGCTGCAGATCAACTTATAAATAGAGATATGCTTCATGAGAACATTTTATTTGAATTTTTTAGTGTTACTATATGGTGTTACAATACTGTGAAATCTGTATAGATAGGTTATTTGGAGTGTTAACCTTGGTGATATGGGCTTGGATTTCATTTCTGGCTATCAAGAGGAGGGTAATTGTTAAAAACATGTAGCGGCATAGATCTTTAAAGGGTGCACTTGCTTTCGACTTGCTTTTTCCTTTCTTGTTTGCTTCTTAAAAGTTTGAATGAGAATTTATGGATGTTTATGGGGATTAGGGCTTTTGGTAGCAGATGCTCTCGGCTGTTCGTTTCATTTGGTAATTTTTTATTTGTAGCAACAGTCATGACGAAAAGAAAGTATTTATCTGATGCTGAGGTTTGCGAATTAATGAATGAATCTGACGGTGATGTTAGCGAAAATAATCCAAATCTGTACATTGCCATTAAAGGGGGAGAAAAAGGATGAAGATGATGTGCCCTTAGCTCAAAATCTTGCGTGAAGCGTCAAAAGTTGACAAAATATGTGTGTAACACATGTGACGTTGGACTATGCGCTGAAGATTTTTTTTTAAATAAAAAAAAACATACAGCAAAATAAGATTAATTTTTTATATCTTAATATTCTATGTAATGGTACATCACTACACCATGAAATTTATGTAATAATTTTATGTATAAGACATACAATTTTGGATTAAGTCTTTTTTTCTGTTGTATATATTAAGTTTAATGCATTTTAAATAATATATGTAAAAACCCAAATATTCTAACGAATAGCCAATTTTACAGGAATTTTTTTAGCGAATTAGGCTTAATATTTAAAATCGTTTGGGCACAGCATGACACTCCACAGTAAGAAACTGCAGGCTCAGAGAAGCACTTCTTTTTTCTCCCTCCGGTAGTGAAAAGATTAAATAATAAATTTTTGAGAATTCAGCTCATTTTGAGAATTTCAGAGAATTCATTGAGTTTTAACATTTAAATGTATTAATATTTGGTTTATATATTCCTGTTTATTTTGTAATCGTGTTTTACATGAGCATTTGAGTTTTTTTTTTTTATTTATTTATTTCAATGCAGGTAATATTGATTGTAGTAAAGAAATATTAAATAAAGTAAGTTTGTAAAAGAGATTCATTGCTAAACACCACATTTTACCAATCTGTGACATTCCATGTTGCCTTTGGCTTGGCACCACTGTAGATGGAGTAGTCAGTGTTTTAGTACTATAAGTAATACTTTGAAAGGGCACTTGGAGTGCAGAATCATTTTCACAAGGTATCTGGAAATGGTTTGTGGAATAACTGGCAGCCCTACATCTAACTGTATCATGGAACAAGAAACTGTGAGATTCATGCTTCCCACAAGATTTTTCGATCCTCTCGCACCCTTGCTTGGTCGCTCCAGATTCAGTTCTCTGTTTGTCGTTACCATCTTGTGTCCACTGCTCCCAACATGTTCTGATGGTTTACTTCAAATGAATTGACCTGGCAAGCAACATGGCAGCACATCAACCAATCTGCAAATTTCTGGCCGATAATCAGGATCCTCTCAAACTAGCTTAACTGAGTGATATCTCTTCTCACACATCTACTTGTTGTTCTTTGCTAACTAAAGTCTTCTTAGAGTCAGAATGGGATCATTACATTTATGAATCTTCCACTTTGCTAGTTTATATAGGACCCACATTGTTCACTTCCTTCTTGGTGCAACGTGTTCAATGCTCCCAAGTGTATAATGTTAAATGAATGTGTATATAATATATATATTCAGATTGTATTTTTATACAATCTGGTAATCTGGGACAGTTCTATGACTTAAAAAACTAATTAAAAACTTTCAATTTTTTAAAGAAGCTCTCAAATTATCAGTGAGTAGATGACAAATCTTTCCGCCGCCCCCCCCCCCATCCAATAGCACAAAAATAGTTTAAATTTGAAGAATTGTCTAAAAATATGGTCCTTGTGTTTCCAGAAAACAAATGTTAAGCTAAATATTTTAACATATATATATATATTTCAATTATAATTACTTGATTTTCATTATTTTCATATGAATTTAATCGCGTAATTGTTTAGAATTAAATTTGATGAATATTTATAGTTTGAATATAATGTTAGAAGTGATTTTATTTCAGGCCTTATATGATGCTGGTGTTGGCCAATGGGGAACTGATGAATCAGTTTTCAATTCAATCCTTGTTTCAGAAAGTTTTCAACAATTGGCGCATACATTTTATGAGTATCAGAAACTTGCTGGGCACACAGTTGTTGAAGCTATTGATAAAGAAATGTCTGGTGATCTAAAGAAAGGCTTTTTAGCAATAGGTAAGTAAATTAAATTATGCGTGTGCATACATACATATGTACTTGAGCATTCATTCTTTATAAATTGTCATAGAACTTAACCGCTAAAAAATATTTTACATTGATGTTTTCATTTACAATATTTGAATAACTTTTGAAAAAACATTTCATTTAAAACTGTTGAAGTAAATAAAGTTTTAAGAGAAAATATTTTCTGAAATCAAGCCTTTTCATAATTGTAAACATTAAATTACTATGAATAACTTTGTTACACAATTTTTGAATGTTTGATTAGTAATTAAATTTTTTAATAGAAATTTATCCCAAATTCAAATTAATTGGAATTTTTAAAATATAGTGAAAGAAACTTTCATTAAATTATCACTATATTTTTCATAATTGAGGTAAATGCAGGATTGAGAATTCCAATAATGCCAGAAATTATTCTACTTGGTTATTGCTCATTTAAAATTTCTTGCTTATAATGTGACATATTTGCTTGATTGTTTTAAATGTAAATTGTCAATTTGCGTAAAAATGTTGTATTTACTGATATTTGAAATTTTCAAAATAGAAACACTCTCAGTTACTAACCTAAATTTCTGTATTTTTAGCTTTTTATCTATCTCATTTATTTCAAGATAAAATGGTAAATCGATATTTTAAAGTACTATTATTACTTTTTGTATACCTTATTTTTAATTATCTCAACTTAAACATTTTAGGCAAGTTATATTTTAAATAATGTGTGCAGAAGTAAACAGTCTTGCAGTAAAAGTTATTTTTTAAATCAAAGAATTATAATTGGCAGAGTTGCTTTTTATTAACAATTATGTTAAAAGTTGTTTTAAATCATTTTTTTATTATTCTAGCCAAATGTGTGGAAAATAGACCTTTTTATTTTGCTGAAAAGTTGTATAAGGCAATGAAGGTAGTAAGTAATATTTGCGTATTAATGTCAATGAATTATCCTGAAAAAGTGTAATCAAAAACTTAACTCAATTTTTATTCTAGGGCCTTGGTACTGATGATGACACACTCATTCGAATTGTGGTTTCTCGTTGCGAAATTGACATGGTTCAAATAAAAGCTGAATATGAAAGAAACTATGAAAAGCCTTTAGTTGATGCCATTATTGTAAGTATTTTTAATTGTGAGTAGTTAAACTGAAAAATTCATATAACAGTGAAATATTAAACATTTTCTGAAATTAATATAAATTTTGTTACATGATCAGCATGGATTTTATGAATAGTATGTCTTGTAAGTGAAAAAATTAAAGAATTTAAGAAAATTTAATTTAATGAAAAATAATTTAATTTGATGTTTCAGCAGCTCTTAACTTGATTTTTCTCTTCTGAATTAATTTTATATTAAATGTGTATATATTTCAAGGCCCATTTTAAAACTGAAAAAGGCAAGTGTTCTAAAGTTGCAAAAAGAAAGAAAGAAAACTGATTATTGCATAAAAATAAACTACTTCTATTTCAACTGGGAATAAAACTTGGTTGATGAGAACTGGGTGTATTTTTCTTGAATGAAAGAAACATTAAGAGGAGGTTCTTTGTGAAATCGTCCTAGGATGACCATTGCATATTATATACCAATTATTACACTCAATATAAAAGTTGCTTTTGTCAGAACATTTTCTTCATATTTTCGGTTATATATATTTGTTCTAAAATTGAAATCTATTAATTTTTTTTTTCTTTATAAAATAAACTTTATCTAATACTTAATGTAATAAGAAGTGGATCACATGTTCAAGTATGTATCAATAAAGTTGCTTTTCTTTTTAAAGAAAATTTTTAAATGCAAGTGCTTGAATATTTATATTAATTTAAAACATGTAAAAATAACATTGCATAAAAATTTCGAAAATTTGTTTTGGTAATTTGAATCTTTTTTACTAACCATAAGTTATATTTAACCATTCATTCAATTATTGTGTGATTAATCATATACATGTGTGTGTGTCTATATATATGGAGAGAGAATATTTTAAAAATATACCTGCAGATGTCTAATTAATAACATAATAAAGTATGAGTTTTTTGTAAAAATTAACCATATAAATAAACTATTTTCCTCTTCTTCGTAGGGTGACACGTCTGGTGATTACAAGAGAGTATTAATTGCTCTTGTTGAACCATACTGAGTTTCATGCATTTGTATAAAACTTTTCAACATGTTGTGCTACTTCTTTGCTGTGATTTTTATTGCAAAATTCATTTTTTAAATCAATGTAAATAAGCCATATTAAATTTTTAGAATTTAAATTATTGTTAATATTTAGAGATAAGTGTATTGCTTATATATGCTGAAAATTATATTGCTGCCATACAGCTCTAATGAGAAAAAATATATATTTTCTACAAAAATTATCTATTTTTTTATTTTTACTAGAAATTTTGTTTATTTAAAACTATATAGTGATTTATATTTTCTTTTGTTTTAGAAACATTAAAGTGCTTATTTAAAAAATAAAACAAACTCTCATTACATGGCTTATGCTCTATTTTATTTCTTTAATGAATAAAAAATGTCTTATTACATGCAGTTTTTTTAATTTTAGTCAAATATGCATAGCTAAAATTCTGTTTTGAAATATTATAATCTGATGTCAATAGAAATAAGTATGATTATTATATGTTTGACTGTTACTTTCAATGAATGTTTTAAAATCATTTAATCTAAATTTTAAAAAAGGGAATAAATATTTTTAGAACCTTTATTTGCTATGGAAACCAAAATAATGATTTCAAAGGCAACAAAGATTATTCTAAAATACACTAATTAGGGGGGAAATGCACTAGGAAGTGCAGTAGAACTGTATTAATCTGGACTAACTGACATACTAAGTCATCGGGGTTAAGCAAAAAAAAAATTAACCAAGGTACATTAATAAACTCTATTTTGTTAAAAGAGCATGTATTTTAAAATACAAAAATGGAAATGTAAAATAATTGCATAAAAGAGAATTCAAATATGATATATATTACTTTGATAAAAACTACTTCAAAAATGACAGTTCAGTCTCCTAACTCAGCTTTTATTTGCATTTATTGGGAATTTTTAAAAATGACTATTTGTATTAAATTCTGTCCAGTTTTGTTGGGTATAGGTTAATGAAGCTAACTGTAATATATATATATTCAAAATATCACATAAGGAAATGCTTTGTTCCATATTTTATTACAAATATGTTCATGTATGAGACTGAATTCTTCATATTAAAGTTATTTTTATGTTTAGTGTTTTAATTTTCATTATTTAAAAATTATATATGTTCATAAAACAATTCTGAATGAGAAAAAAGTTAAGCTCTCTACTTTTTTTTAAATTGCGTATCTCAAAATGTGTTGTTCACATGATGGATGATTAACTTCAACAATTTCTCCACACATTATTTACAAAGAGAAAAATTGTTATTTTTAAACTGATGCAGGATTATTATTTCATGGTAGTTTCACGTAGTTAAATATCTTGGTGTACTAAGAAATAAATTCTTCGACCCAAGTACAAGTTAGAAACTTTTCAATTTTATGCAAAATGACACAAAACATTCCTAAGTTTGAATTTAGAGCTGTTAACATCAGAGCATAAAAGGAAATAGAAGTTCATACTGCATACATAATAAATTACATTGTGTATTAAATGAATGTCTAAAAATTCATTTATATGGAATTTTGTGGTGTACCATTTGATTTCTAACTGGCATTTCTTATTCCAAGTGATCAGTTAAATTAATTACAATGATTAATAACATATTTTTTAATATATAATTTTTAATTGAATCAATTCTGGACTGCTAGAAGCCGTACATACTTGTTCTATTTATTTAAGTTTCACTGAGACAATAAGTATAGTCTTACTGAAAAATTATCATAAATGTAAATTGTAGTATAAAGATATAAAACATAAAGAGTTTATATTTGTGTGAACAGTAGTGCAAAGACAAAATTATCCAGGAGCACAAAATTCAGAATCCTTGATTATATGAGTGTTTGTAGAGATTTTCGAAATTTCCTATATTTTTCAATTTTAGAATCCGTTACACATTGGTCCAAATGACATCATCTTTGTCTCCAACTACTTATATTTATCAGAGATTTTTGAAGATCATTATATTTATTGATACTCTTATGTTTGCACTTTGTTGCTGAACAAAATTTTTTTGGAAATTGCCATGGATTTGTTTGTGTGTATTGTAATTATGACTTCTTTTTGGAATGAATTATTTAATATGCAAGAAGCATTCAAACTTCCTACTATTAAACAATATTTTCAACAAAACGCCCTTACTTTTTACGACAGTATCCTTAATTATTCCTCAAATCCCAAAATTATACGTTGTCTCCGAATAGTAATGACCAAAAATTATTTTGAAAATTGTCTATGAAATCTTCCAAACTTGGGGCGAAATGAATTTTTAAGAATTCAAATAACATACTTAAATTTATAATATCAGTTACACATTAAGTTATTGTTAACATTGCTATAGAGATTCTTAAATGCAGACCATTGGAAAAAAAAAAAATTGGATTATAGTGTATTTAAATATAAGAATTTTTTAAAAAAATCTGATAATAGAAAATGAGTACATTAAATTTAAAAAAAATCTTAAGTATATAATTTAATTTATTAATACTACAAGAAAATTGTAGCATAAGAAAACCAGACCTAATAAGTTGATATTCATACAACTTAAGCCATTACTTTTTTCAAAAATTCATACTATTTATATTGACTTCATGAGAATTGCTTTATGTGTACACATTGTTTCTCATAGCTGAATTTTCGGGATATATCATTTTGAAGCAGATCTGTTTTAGCTATAATATTTAACATAACGAATTGTCTTCTAATAAATATGCATTGTTATAAAATACTTTTTAAGAAGTGAACTCTTTTGAACTAGACGTCTTTATTATACATACTAAACCATATTCACTTGAAGTTTCCCGGACTACTAATATCAAGCAAAAGTTTCTTTTGTTGTCTAATTTCTTTTAAGTTCTCAAAACAAATTCTGTGAATGTTGTATATACAACCTTACAAAAAACAACATAGATTCCCTTTACTAGAATCTATAGTTGCTTACATAAAATGCTTAAAAAGCATAGCTATTTTCATTTCCACCTGGTGAAAGGAGGAAATACAGGAAAGTGAGTGGTTGTGGGTTTGTATCATAAGAGCCAAATCTTGCTATGCTGTGCCAAACATTTGTTAATAAGATCACAAGTTATTTTAAAATAATTAAAATACTGATTACAATGTATAAAAGTTAAAATACTGATTACAATGTATAAAAGTTAAAATACTGATTACAATGTATAAAAGTTAAGGGTTAAAATCTTAAATATGATACAAAAATATGATTTTGTATAAAAAAAACAAATTGTGTGACAGGATTTTCTCCAGCCAAATCGGACAAGTTTAAAAAGGATGAATTTTAAAAAAAAGTGATAAGATGACTATGAAACACCAGACAATCGACTGAAGTGTGATGAACAGTGTATGGAACATGACAGGATGGAGAGCTCTCTCACCCCAAATAAAAGATGTTTATGAGTATATCCAATGTGCAAGCAAATTAACCTGACATCTATAGTGGGACTACTAATTGAAGAGTACATGTATTGGAAAGACTGTTATATTGGAACTAGGAAATTGAATTGTTAAATAGGTATAAAAACTATTTTACTTCACAATATCTGGATCCGAAAGTACTTTATTAGTATTCCTTAAAAAAATTAGCCAGGGGCATTTCACAACTTAATTCCTATATACTAACTAAATTCAAAATCTAAAAATAGTTTGTAAACTTATCTGTTGCTCCCCCCCCCTCCTCCTCCCTTATATACCTTTCAGAAAAGAATGAATAGTGTACTTTTCAATTCCATATCAGCGCTTAAGATTTCAAGTTCTTAAAGGGGTGCAATGTGTAAAATAAGCCATTAACAAGGTTCAATATTTTCCGTTGACGTTCCGTATGTTCATTAAGAAATTTAGAAAAGTCTTAACAGATGCATCTATCATTATACTCTCAATTTCGTGATCTTTATGTAAGTTTTGCTTCACATTATGGTTATGGCAGCCGAGTGGTAATGTCGCGATCTGCGGTTTTCATTGAATCGTGTGTTTGAGCCCTGATGCCATAAAAAGATCCACCGTGTAGCCATGGCTGATACACGTTAAATCTGTCGAGGTTCCAAGTCATCACGGTAGCCTAGTGGTTAAGGCATCGCACTGGCGATTTCGTTGAGTCGTGAGTTCGAGCTTTGATGCCACTAAAGACCCGCCGTGTAGCCGGGGCTGATGCACTTCAAATCTGTTCGGGTCCCAAAGTAATCCCGTTGGCGTGATGTGGAAGTTAGGAGAGGGGGGGTGCCAGCTCAGGTATAGCACTTGACCGAGGCTCAAAATTTCAAGTTCCGTCGCCAATGCTCCAGCCGACCCAACCACTGAGGCATATTAATTTTTGCATGAAAATCTAATTAAATTTAGAACATTCATGCGCAACTGTGGAGACAAAGAAATTAAAACTAATAGATCAGAAATATTCAGTTCCATCACTATTTTTTTCCAAGGCATTCAACGAAATTTTACTTAAAGATAGAAGTAATCACGAAACGTATGTTTCTCAATCTGAGGAGGAAAATAACTACTGAGTTAATCTGTAAATATTCCATTCAATTTCTATAATCCGTTTGGAATAATGCTTTACTGAATGGATGCCTTTTAGAAGCTCGAAAAAGCTTTGATGTACTTACTACTAATATTGAAGTACAAATTATAGATAATATTCAAAACCTATAGGAAACACTTTTACCTCATACTAATACTCAAATCCTCAAGGAAGCTTTTGAAACGGTGGTTAACTCCTAACCGACATATTCATAGATCTTGGCAACTCCTACATCTGCTTCACAGCTCTTTCTCGTAAACAACCTAGACCTCAAATGGTCGGGATTGTCCGTCCTCCCACTGATGGAAATTTTAATTCAATTAAAAATAAAGTTACTACAGAACTCATTAAAAAGAATTTATCATTCAAAATTACCCACGTCAACAAAATTAGTCTCGGAGGCTTGGCGTTTTACCTGGTGGACGAGAATGATGTGCATATGCTGGAATCGGAACTCGGAAAAATCGATTCCCTGAAAAAAATATATAAGATGGCCTAAGGCACAATTTATATTGTTTGGAGTAGAAATACGTCATATAACACCGATTCATTAAGAAACGCTGTAATTCAAAAGAATGAAATATTCAACAATGACGATTTAAAAATTAACTTTCCAATTAAAAAAGTGACCACACTAGCCTAGTGGTCTCGGACTCGTGGCCGATGGTTTTCGTCTGGTCGCGAGTTCGAACCTTGTTGCCACTAAGACCCGTCGTGTAGCCGGGCTGATGCACGTTAAATCTGTCGGGGCCCAAAAACCTCCTGGTGGTGTGGTGTGGAAGTTGAGAGAGGATGCCAGCTCACGTGCCGTCGTCACTTGACCGAGATTCAAAATTACGAGATCCGTCGCCAACAGCCCACTTGTTGCTTCTAGTGCGACATTAATAAAACCAAACGAGGTACAAATTGGGTAATAACAGTCGACCCCAAATCTTATCCCAATATAAAGAATTTGTCTAATTTTTTCCTTCACTTTGAACGAGTAAGAATTGTTTTATTTATAAGCGTCATTCAGTGAATGAAATGGGGGGATTTGTACGTACCAAAAACCATCGAGCAAAGGATCCAATTTGCTAACGGTGTAGATTAACAGTCTCATGACAGAACTACATACAAGATGCATAAATTTTAATACAAATAACAAGCGTTTTGGAACTAGCCACGAAATTAATCACGGGTGTAGGAACAAGAATTGTCCCATAATGAAAAATTAAAAATCTTTTATTTTTAGTCTACTCATTTTGGTTAATAATATATTTTCATTTGTTCCCGCAAACTTCTGTCATCAGTTACCTTGCTTCTTTTCGCACCCATGGCTGAACAAATAAATATTTTGCAAGTGAATGTTAATCACTCGCGGGCTGCGCATCTCTAAGTGGTAGCTTCGGAACTCGGATCAGACCTTAAGCTTATCCAAGGTCCTTACTTTAACTTTAATAATCCTTTGAGCTCTCCCGCTGGTTCAACTCAGTATTTCTCTTTAAAAATAAATGCCTCACTGTTTGTTTTAATACATTAATTTATCCTGAATTCTTCAATTAAGCCAATCATTCTATAGGTGTTTTACTGAAACTTAAAAAACTTTCGATTTTATTAATAAAGTTTTATTACTCTCCTTCTTTTGATTTTGATATTTGGTTAAAGGAACTTTCTGCTTGTAAAATTTGGAATAATTGTTGTCTCCTGAGGGGGGACTTCAATGCGAGGTCTCTCTTCTAGAGTAATAACTTTACTGATACCTAGGGGGAGGATCTTCTGTTCAATTTCCCCTTACAACATAATTTTAATTTCTTATTACCAGAATTGGGTCCTACTTTTGTGACTCAATCAGGTAAGCACTACTCATTTATTTCTTTGATTTCTAATAGTATTCTTCATTTGGTGGATAGGTGGGAGGTTCGGGACCGGGAATCTCTGAGCGATCTCCGGTTTGTGGATGTTCATCTTCGATGTAACTTAAATACTTCCGATTTTATTTAAAAACTAAATACGGTTTCAATAAATTTCTGAAAATTTTTAAAAAATCCTACCCCGAACAGTTAAACTTGTTCAGAACTCTGATCAGCTGGAGGAGTTTGCAACTTTATTCATTTCAACCACCCGGTCGTCTGCATTCAAATCCTTTCGTAAGCGACGGGTTCTTGCTTTTCCAGTTTTCTCTTGGTGAAACAATAATTTAAAAATTTTCAGGAATAAACTTAATGCTCTTAAAAGGAAAATAATGTTTCTTATCAAAAATAATTTTACACCTGGACATATTGATAAGCTACTATTACAATATAAAAAAGAAAGATCTTCATAGAAAAAGAAAATTCTTGATACTAAAGATGAAGCGGGGATGCACTTTTGCACCACCAATAACAAAAATTTTGCCCTGAAGTTCAGGGTTACTTTTAGTAAGTCCCTGAATTATCGGCCTCTTGAGTTTATAATTACAGATTTGTCTTACTGTTATCCCCAGGGACGTCTTAAGGCATGGGCCAACTGGGCCCAGGGCCTCGCCTTTGTGTGTGGGGGGGGGGCTCGTCTTGTTCTCTGATCGGCCTGAATAAGATCATGATCAGAATAATTTTAATCGTCAAATGTTATTCCTGGATATGACTAGTGGAAGACAGTTACTTCTATATTAAATGTTTCTATTTACAATGTTTGCTGAAAATCAGAGAAAATATTAGTTTTATTTCTAAAGCGAGATATGTCTAATTTATTGATAAAAATGCTGCTGTGGGAAAAACAATCACAGACATAAAAAACGCTCCTTCCAGTGATTTTTTTTATTTAGTTGCACACATGAGTATAGGATCGCTGATGAATGGTCAAGAGATACACTTAAGCCCCCAACAGAAGTGACTCAAACACATTCCCTATTTTATGACAGGCGTCAGGGCTAATAAAAAAGAGGATTGAAATGACCATGAAGGAAATCACACTTTTTCAGAGAAACGAGTAGCCTACAATTCTAAATCGGTAATTCTTACCTTTAAATTTAATTTATTTGAAGCAGCAAAAGGTAATTACGTTTTTATTTTTAAATTGTATTTATTTGAGATTTAAGATAATATACAAATAATAAATATATCACATTAAAAAAGGGTAAAATGATACGTAATTGTACTTGCTTTTTTTTTTTTTTTTTTTTAACAGAGAGAGTTATAAAAATAATATCCAGTTTAAAAAAATTCTACTCTTTGTTTTTTTTTTTATAAATTTTCTCTGTCTTCAACTTTCTCTCTGAACAACATGAAATGATCTCTTAACTGTTTATACAATTAGATATAAATATTTCAATTGACTCTTTAGAATAACATTGATTAATGTGCATAAGTACGCGCTTCCTTCATTTTGAATGCATTATACTGTTCCAAAAGAATTTTCGATGTGTATTGTAATTTGGAGAAATATTTTTATTTGCTTCTAATATGGAAAGTGTTATTTTACTCGTTTAAAAAGTAAAATGACTGTCATTTTTTATTATTATTGAAACCCAAATAATAAAGAATATTTATAAAGCGAATATATTACATTACTACAGATTGTAGTAATGTAATATAAATGTAGAAAAACAATCGCATAACGGGAATCCCAGAGTACGATTTGATAATTAGATAAATAAATGCCTGTACAATAATTTAAGGTTTTAAGAGTAAGCATCAATAATGGAGAAATTCTCGTCCAACTTAATATAAAATAAGAGATTTTTAGTGTATACGACCCCTCACTAGAAATTTTATGTTTGCGTGTGTATGTTTAATCAGATTTTCCTGCAGAAAATTAAAATTTATTATATATACTTTAATTTTAGTTCTTATACTTTAAAATTTATAATGTATTTGTATTTTATCACCTACTAATACTTTATCACATATTGGTACTTTTAATGAAAATTACATAAATATAATTCTCCTAATTAATAATTTATGTAATTATGTTCTTTAATTTTTGGAATATATGACTTCCTTTTTATTATAATTTATTGTTTCATTCGATAAGCATAATAACAAGGATATATATATTTCATATAGTTATAAGCATATTTTTTGAGAACTTTTAAGAGATTCCACAAATATTATGCAAGACAATACAATATAGAAACTTAAAAACCTTTTACAGATTTTTTTTCCGCATGTTCTTTCCATTAAAATGGTTTACTCAATATTTTCTTCGATATGATTTTACATTTGCAATTTAAAAATAAAAATATTTAAGGAACTCTAATAATTAACTGTATGTGATGAAACTAATATTGATTTATATTAGTATATCTTACATATGTATATGAGCCATTTTCCTTAAAAGTGGCGTAAATGTATTTTATTTTATATGGAGATATTTAAGGTTTTACACTTGAATAATTTGAAAAATATCGATACATGTTATTACACTAGTTTTGTACTTTTTAAAAATTAATTTCATTTGAATTTATAGTATAATCATTTTTTTAAATGTGATTAACAAAAATTTATGCTTTTAATGACTTCAAGAGGACTTACACCACTTTCAAAGACAGCAAAAAGTAAAAATCTTACATTTACAAAATATTAACTACGGGATCTCAATTGAAACAAACCAATTTTTTTTATGAATTTTTTATTAAATACTTCAACAATAAAAAAAAATTAAAAATAAAATAAAAAGGCTTTATTTCAACATTTTTATACAGTGACTTTATATACTATATAATAAACGGGGGGAAACCAAAACTCCGGTAAACTATAAAAATGTTCTTATCATTTACAATGTTGCCACACATATAAAAATGCACTAAAAAATTATGTAGTACAATTTTGCACTAAATAGAAGTATATCTTTGAGGAAAGTGGACTCACACCATTTTCAAAGTAATTATAATTGTAACTTCATTAACTACGAAAATTAGTAATGATAAAAAAAAATGATAATTTTAACAAATTTTTTTGAAATAAGTTTATAAATAAAAAGTTCATAGTAAATTGTATTCATTTTTATCGTTAACTAATTTTCTTGTCAAAATGGATTTACACCGCTTTCAAAGAAAATGGTTCATATTTGCATTATAATGATAATATTCAGGATTGAAAGCCCGACTTCATGACAAAAAATAAGTACGCTATATAAGTACCATGTACAGAACATTCTTTGCACTTAATTGGCGTTCAAGCAGCAGAATTTAACTATAATGTAACAATTTACTTTGATTTTGTCCATAATCTTTATAATTCTTTCTCATCGTCAATCCATTTTTGGAATATAATAACAATAAATTTGAATTGTGATAGAAATAAAAATGTCCTGAAAAACCTATCAAAAACACGTCGGTCAGCACGCCCAAATGCAATTAAAACTTTATTCGGTTATTCAGAAATTGCCATAAGCCTGGATTGCTTATTTAATGATAAGTTACAGGCAGCGGATACTAGACTTTCTGCTAAAAAATTTAAATGAATGAATTAGAAACTACTCTTTTAACTATCCTTTAGAATGACATTTTGACATGTATTGAAAAAGTAAATCTATTTCTCAGAAGTAAAAATATGGATTTGTCGAAAGGAGTAAAATTATTAAAATCATTAATGATATATATATAAAAACCAAAAGTGGCTCTTTTGACTATGACAAGAAAGTGTCTTTTGTAAAGGAATATCAAAATGTTCACTAGCATATAAGACAAGTGTTAAGGTAACTTTCCTTGAAGGAAAAAGGGAAATCGACACAACGTTTGAAAACAGCCGTTGCCAGAAATTTAAAATAGAAACCTTTTTACCAATAATCGACTCTATAATAGGCAATATACAAACGTGCAGTAAGAAATATGATGAGCTTTTTGAATTGCTTGGATTGGAGCATGCAAGAAAATATCAAAATTTTGCTTTAAAAATATTAATGGAGAGGAACTGAACTTAGAATGTCAACATTTCAAGTCATATATGATCATTGATAGCGAAAAGCTGAAGAAAGAGGAAAGAGAAGAAATGGAAAAAAGAAAGTCCAATAAAAAGTGTAATTCTACAAATGAAGATGGAGGAATTGTTGGATCAAGGTACTGGAATTGGGATCGACATACATGCATAATGAAAGACTATTCACAGTGTTTCCCAATATTGAAATAATAGTGAGAATGCTCTTATCATGATTACGAACGCGAGTGGTGAGCATTCATTTTCAAAACTGAAACTGGTCAAAAATGAATTGAGAAATCGTATGATTCAATCACGTTTGAATAATTTATGCTTGATGAGATTGATAATGAAACATTAACAATTGATTTTGAAGATCTAATTAATGATTTTGCGAATTTAAAATATAGAAAATGAATATTCACATAAAACCTCATTTTACTATGAATTGCTTTTATTGAACTGTATGTATGTATGTATACCAAATTAGATTAAAGGGTCACAGTTGGGGCCTATTTTTTTATAAGGGCCCGGGGCCTCATGAAGTCTTAAGACGTCCCTGGTTATCCCGAGCGGAAATATGAATTTTTAATACATTCTCTTTTCCCAGCATCCAATGAAACCTTTCGTTTGGCTTTTAAAGAATCGACACCTCCTCCATGGTTTCTACCGAAGAGGTATCTTTGGTCTTTAAATATCTCCCCGTGGTGGGAAGGCTCACGGCCTTTATTTTTTTAACTATGGGATTTGGAAACATATGTGTTCTAATTTTCCTAACCTTTTAGTGATATTTATCAATCTTTGTTTGCAATTTTCCTATTTCCTAAATAGTTTTAAAGACGCAAAATTGAAACTCCTTTAACCTGGTAAAGACCCATCATTCGTTAAATCGTATAGACCAGTTTGTTTGTTATCAACTGTAGGAAAATTTGTTGAGCGTGTTTTTGTAATAGATTATATTTCTTGGTTCATCAAAACAATATTAATACACTTCAATTTGGGTTAAAAGAAAGTTTCAGCAATGATGACGCTATTTTCCATTTCGTTTCGCATATCAAACACAAAAAATCTACGGAACATGTTTTTTGATCGATATCAAGGGAGCTCTTTCGACTGTATAAGTTGGTCTATTATTTTTAAAATTCTTAGAAATCTTAATTTTCCAATCTATTTCCAAAAGTACATTTATTCTCTCAAAATAAAAAGACATATTATTTTTTCTGAAAATAATTTTAAGATAAAGCATTTCATTATACCAAGTCTGTCCACAAGGTTTGGTGCTAGCACCCGCTCTATATAATTTATATTTTAATTCCATTTTGGATGTTAATTGCGAAACCCTTTTAGTTCAAGCTGTTGCGGATGATCTGGTAGTGGTTGTTTTTCCTGGAAATTTTAGAAGAGACCTATAGCATAACTCCAATATTTTAGTTTATCTTATTGCTGAGCATCACGGCTTAGGTTGGATATTTTGAATGAGAAAACTGCTTCTGTTGTGTTTAGATGGCCATAAATCCACAACAAGGAAGTTCGCTGTGGCAACGCCTTTAGTCGAAACCCAATTTTTAAATTAAACAATTCTTGCATTAAAATTCGTAAATTATATAAATATTTAGGAGTTCTGATTGATTGCCGACTCTCTGGAGCCCCCACATTAACTATCTTAAAGAAAAAGATTCTTATCCATCATTAAATTTTAATAGGGTTTCGTTTGGTGATTTCAAATCTAAAAATTGTAAATTATTGTATTTCTCTGTTATAGAACATATTATAGTACTTGGTGCAGGGGTTTGGGAAGCTGATATAAGCTCCTCTCAAATCACCAAGTTAAACTCCATTCATAGAATTTGTCTTTTAAAAATTACCCAGGCCTATAGGGTGTCTTTTACTGCAGCTCTACGGGTTATTGCCGTGGTTCCCCCATTCATCTTATCCTAAAATTTCATTTTCTTAAATATCAAATTCTGAAGCAGATAATTCCAACTTTTTCAATCTGTTTAATAATATCCCATTCGACTCAAAAATTTGCTGAGATTTGTTCTTTTTAAAGAGCAAATTCTTTTTTTAACAAATTTACTGGGCCCCTCAAGATTCACACCAACAGATCAAGGATAAGATCTGAAACTGGAGTCACCGTTTGTGTCTTCCACCGGGGAGTCCTAAACACAGTCTACGTGTTTAAAAGGAATTCTTATAATTCAGTTTTCCAGACGCAGCTTTCAGTAATTGAGTTTAACGTTTTGTAGGCCGTCTCTCATAACTTCAAAGTTTCTATTTAATCCGATAGTTTATCATTAGTACTGCTTCTGCAGAATACCAGAAATAAACGGCCTTTATTAACATTATTAAAGAAAAAATAGCAACTTATTCTAATTTTTACATCTGTACTTACCGACTGTAGTCGGCCCGGCCAATTTACACGTGTTGTGAGCCAACTACAATCGGTTCTCATCGACTCTCATAAAGACTTTTTCTTGCATCTTCTTATGACTTTCCCTGCTGTAAGTTTTAGTGACTATTTGGAATGTTTTTTATCTTGGACTTTCATATGCTATGCTAGTGGGCGCTAAGTGCCTTTGAACTTTATGCGTTTTTAGGACTATTTTTTTTAATTAATAAAAGTTCGCTATCCTGGATTCAGTACTGTGGATTACCATGCCAAGTTACCTGCAATTCAAATCGACTGTTGCTGGACTGCTGAAACCCGAGGATATAAGTGCCATTTTCGATGACTCGATAATTACTCCTGAAGCCTGTAAAGATTTTTTTCTCTAATCCAGGGGTTGCCAAACTTTTTTGATCATCGCCCCCTATATAATTTTTCGAAATCTCCATAGACCCCCACAAAGGTAATTTTCAGGTAATTAAAATAAAACTATATATTAGTCTAAATATTTAATAAATCAGAAACAGTAAGTAAAGTAGCTACGGATTTTTTACTTCTTAATGAGATGAGTGTGCCTAGTGTTTCTTGGCAAGGTTCGCTATATTGGGTTCCAAATTAGTCAATTTTAACCGTAAATCCCCTCGAAGCTCCACATTTAATTTATTTCTGTTTTTAGTTAAAATTGAATTAACGTGACTGAAACCGGCTTCAACCATATACGAACTTGGAAACGCCAGCATAAATGGCTGAGCCATTTCGTAAAGTTTCACATATTTTTGGTCACAAGGTCGTAAAGTTTCGTAAAGTTTCACAAACTGGTCACAAGGTCAAGTTGTGACGTCACGGTATACATACGAAAACACATAAGGAAAAAAGGGGCAGATTGTTTTCTGATTTATTATTTTATTTTCTATAAAGAATATAATATTAAGTCAATTATAAAAATATTTTAAATTTTTACGTACGCAGTTAGATATGTGTGATTTGCGTATTAAGAACTGTTTTTCCTTCGAGTCCCAATAGACCCCCATTCGACCCCTTGGGTCAGATAGACCCCTACTGTTGTTAAATAGACCCCTAGGGGTCTATATAGACCACTTTGGCGACCCCTGCTCTAATCACAACTTAGGCACTCTTCGTCAAATTCTCCCCTTCTTAAAAAAATTTATTGATTCTGTTGAAAATGGTTCATGTTTGGACTGCCCACCCAGTGTTTTGAAAACTCTTACAATATTATCAAACGAAATACAAAACTCAACCCAAGCTGATATTATGAATCATCTTAAAAATAAAAATCGAACTCTAAATATTACTGTCTCTAACCTAGAACTCAAAATGAAACAGGTAGAAAAATCTCAAGAGGAAGCTAACGAAAAGTTTGAAACTCTACTTAAGAACCTAGCTTCTGAAACCGCTTCAAAATGCGCTGAAAAGTTAAAATCCACTCATAGTATCATTACTGCAAATAAAGATAATGAATTTCACGAAGTAAAAAATAAAAGAAAGTTAAACTCTTCCAAAAGAATTACAGATACAAACAAATAAAAATTTAAAAAAAAAAAAAAAAAAAAAAAAAAATAGGAATTTAACCTTCCGTTAAGCAACAAATATTCTAAGCTCTCTGATGAAGATTCAAACATCGAGAGCAATGATGATTTCATCTCTGATATGGACGATATCAATTCTCAAGCAGTTAAAAAAGTGATAAAACTAAAAATAAGAAAAACTAAAAATATTGATGAATGCGACTAAGAATTCCCTGACGTATTGAAAGATGAAGCTAAAAAAACCCTCCCCCAATCATCTTAGCTAATATTGACGACCCAAAAGCAACTCTTGAAAATATGATGAAATTGACGAAATGCAAACTCAAAGGCGACTATAAAAGATATAGTTTAACCCCCCTCCCCCTACATTTGAAGCATTCAGAACAATACAAAATCATATTCAAGAGAGGAATTTAGAAGCTCACACATTTGAATTACCTAGTGGGAGAATCCTTAAATGTATAATTAAAGGCCTCCCAATTAATTATTCCTTCGATGCAATAATTCAGGAATTAGCTGAATATAATCTCATTGTCAATGAATGCAATAACTTAAAATTAAAAAAAAACCAGCCACTCTCCCTACTTTTAGTTTAACATCCAAAAACAGAAAGCAACAAACAAATTTTCGAAATCTGTGATATTGGATACCTTTTGGTTAAAATTGAACCTATCCGTAAAAGAAAAACACCCAATCAATGCTATCGCTATCAAAGCTATTTTCACCGCTCAAGATTCTGCACTAGGGAATTGAAATGTGTGAAATGTACAGATAATCATCCAACTCATAATTGCACCCAAACTCCCGAAAGCCCCTCCGCTCCACCTTCTCAATGCTGTAACTTCGGTGGAGATCATCCTGCAAATTACTCTGGTTGTCCCAATAATCCTATGAATTTCAAACCCTCTCCTCAACCAACCACAGACTACTGGGAAGAACGACGTAAAAATTCCAAAAATATCAATAGCCAAAGCGACCAAAACTCTACACCCACCAATGACAGCCAACCTTCAGGTCTTCCTTTTGATAATGAAATTTTTAAAAAATTTCCAAAACTTCAAGTTTGATAAAATAATGGAAACTTACCTACAATTTAAATCAATAGGACAAATTTTCGCTGGTAACAAACTTGATTTATGTTCAAAAATGGAAAAATCATTCCAAGTCATTTGCAGTATGATATCCATCTGGTTCTAAAATTTAATATGCTAAACAAACTACCCCCTCCCTCCTGATTGCAAGCTAGAATGCAAATGACATTAAATCAAAAATAGGAGAACTCTAAAATTTCATAGATGATTACAACTCAGACATCTTAGGAGTCCAGGAAGCACCTCAAACTCTCTGAAAACTTTAAAATTCAAAATTACAATACATACCGTTCTGACAGATCAATCCATCGGGACGGAGGCACTGCAATATTAATTAAAAATAGGATTCATCATCATATGATCATTAAAAATACCACCATCCATATCAGTACCAAAGACAACCAATACTTCATCATTTCTACTATTAACCCCACTCCCTAATAATCCCATCAACCATAACGGTCTAATCAATATCTTCTCTGACAACCCCACCGGAATTTTAACAGGCGAATTTAATGCAAAATATTTAACCTGGAACAGAAGCAGGTCAAACAGATCAGGTAAAATTATTCATACTATGTGCAACATCAATAACTTCCAAATAGCTGCTCCAGACTCACCCCTCACTTTCCTTACAATAGTAATTCTTACTTTATAATAGATTTTACTATGCTTAAAAGCATTTCACTCTATAATATCGAAAGTGTTAATGAATTACCTAGCGACCATAACCTTATACTGATGGACATCTCTTCAAATAAAATTCTCCCTATCCCCTTTTGCACTCTTACATCTACCTATTGGTTCCGCTATCAAGAAATTCTATATAATGTCACAAAAAGTAATTCCATTATTAATAATATCTCTGTTCTAGACCAATCAATTACATCCTGTACTACTAATATCCAAAATGCAATTACCCATGCAAGTAATACCAAATCCATCTTAACACCCCATCTTAGACTCCCCTCTCATATCAGAAACTTAATTAAAGAGAAAAATAGGTAAAAAAGTAATAGCAAAACACCTGATTCCCTCATTTGAAACCCATAATTAATAACCTCAAAAAGTAAATTAAAAATGAAATCAATACCTTTAAAAACAAAAAATGGGAAAACTTACTCCGCCAGCTTAATACCGAAGATAACTTCCTTTTTAATATGATCAAAAAACTTTCTAATAAATACTACAATATCCCCTCACCAATAGGCAATATTGGGTCTGGTATTCTCTGATAAAGAAAAGGCTGATCTGCTTACCCATAATCTTGAATCCTCGTTCCAAGAGAATCCAAATCCATATGATGATCCTATTGAAAAATACAGAATCAAAAGTTCAAAATTATCTTGAAACCCATACCAATTTTAATTTATCCCCCCTCCTCACCTCTGAAATAGCTACCATAATTAAAAAGTTAAATAAAAAGAAAGCCCCCATAGAGGATGGCATTCACAATCAGGCCTTTAAATTCTTTCCTCTCAACGCACTTATTCATCACAAAATTTTTTTTTAATAAATGTCTCATGTATGCGCATTTTCCTCAAAAATGGAAACATGCAATTATTGTTCTCTTCCCCAAACCCGGCGAACACCCTTCCATTCCATCCAACTATCAACCTATCAGTCTACTAAATTCTATTTCAAAAATCTTTGAAAGAATCCTGTTAACCAGAATACTGACTCATGTTTCTCCAAATAATATTCTTCCAGATTCACAATTCAGTTTCCGTATTAACCACAGCACTGTCCCTCAACTGCTACGTGTTGTGAGTGCCATTATTGAAGGATTTAATTTCAAACAAGTAACTGGGTGTATCTTCCACGACATACAAAAAGCTTTCGACAGCCTCTGGCACGATGGATTGATCTTCAAACTAATCGAATTAAATTTCTCCCTTACATAATAGTTATCTTAAATAACTATCTTAAAGATAGAACATTCCAAGTTAAACTTAATAATACTCTCTCTGCAATATACTATATAAAAGCTGGTCAACCTCAAGGGTCTGCAATTTCTCCAATTTGTTTACATATGATTTCTCTCAGAGTCCTTACAATAGCTTCTGTTTATTCGCAAATGACGCAGCAATCCTCACCCAAGGAAATAGTCCAATTAACGTAATAGTTAAATACAAAATCATCTAAAACAAATAGAGGAATAGGTGACACTCTGGAGGATTGATGTAAACACTAATAAAACTGAAGCTCTCATATTAAGAAAAGGTCACGCCCCCCACTCCTAATAAAAAACTTAAATTCTTTAATGATCAAATCTCTTGAGAATCTGAGGTCATATACTTAGGAGTTATCCTGGACTCCAAACTCACCTTCAAACTTCATATCCAATCAATAATTGACAAATGCTGGGCCAAAATCCATAACTATATACCGTTAATTGGCAGAAATTCAGTACTAACTCTTGCTAACAAAGTTCTTCTCTATAAACAAGTGATCCGCTCTATCCTACTTTATGCTTCCCTTTCTTGAAGCCATGCTGCACCTACCCACATTAAAAAAATACAGGTCCTTCAAAATAAAATTCTCCGTATGAGCGTTAACTCACTTCAATAACGTCAGAAATTCTGTCATACACAAGGATCTCAATATCCCTCCTATTATTAAACAAAGCAACTATCTTTCTAGAAGATTCTATAATAGACTAATAAATCATAGTGACCCTCTAATAAGGGTACAGCTAATTTTTTTCAGTCCAAAATCAACTATTCTAAAACATGTTTACATGTATGTAGCATGATCACGTATTACAATTTCATAATCTTTAGTAAATACATTAAAAATTTACAAATATTATAAATTAAGTTTATATGTTTCAAATTCATCCATATAAACATGTACAGACATGTTGAAATGCTTATTTTGAAACTAAGATTGAAATTCTTCAAAAAATATATAACATCATAACCCTTTCAAAAATTCAGATAAATATTATTCTTTATAATCAAGAGATAAATTGTACAGAAAAGAAAAAAAAGTACTGAATATATATCAATGTGACAGATATTCAATAAAATTCTGTTTTTCTTAAATCAACGATGATTGATTGATTGGTCTTATTAACGTCGCACTAGAAGCAACACACGGACTGTTGACGACAGACCTAGTAATTTTGAACATTGATCAAATAACGAAGATGATACCGGAGCTGGGACCTGTCTCTCCTAACTTCCACATTAGGCGAACGGGAGGACATTGAGCCTCCATATATTTAACAGGCATCAACCCTACTACATTGTGGGTCTTTAGAGGCATCAAGATTCGAACTCACAACTCGACGAAAGCAGCTGTCCGCGACCATGATCACTAAGCAATCGCGACCATCAAATCAACGATGATTTGTTTTAATATTGTTTAATTCTTTGAAACTCAAACTAAATATCTGTGAAGTGAGCCACAAATTATTTGTTACTGAAAAGCAAATATGCATTAAATATATGCATTAAATTCTTTATAAGCATCCAAGGTCTATATGTCAATAAAAATAATATTTTAAAAAATATATTAGCTGTGCTTTTTGACAGTTATATTACTGATTCCTTAGTAATTGCTCCTTATCGAATCATAATTAATTATATATATATATATATATATATATATATATATATATATATATATATTATTCCTATATAAGAGCATTCTTACATTTTTTTCCCTCAAAATGAATGAAATAATTGATAAATATTTCTTTTCTATATAAAAAGTTATTCGTGAGGAACTTAATTGTTTGCTTGTCATATATATAATTTCAATAACATTAGCATGTTATTGGTGTGTTAGAACACATTGCTTAAATTTTAAGAGTAATACTCAGAATTTTAAATGATAAAATAAAATTAAAATAGTAATTTAAAAAAAAAAAAAGAAAATTAGATTATCAACTCAGTTCTTATAGCAACATTTCTCTTATCACGAAGGGTAATATTGTTAGAAAAGAATCTTAAACAACTGAGGATTGGACGGAAACATCCCTGAGAGATCCCCTAATTAGAATTATCTCCATAAAAATGCTACCACAAATATATAATAAAATTTATTTAATAAAATTAAATATTTAAAGTGATTTGGAAAAAAGAAACATTTAAAACTAAAGAAAAGAAACAAGTTACATGTAGCAAATAAACATATACCTAAAGAAGCTCATCAATCTGCCTTTGTTGATGTTTTAAAAATGTTTATATTCTTTCAGTTATTAAAAAAGATAAAACTTTAACTTCTGAAGTTTTTTAAGGCTTCATTAAAGTTAATCACATTTTATCTCCTACATTTTCAATAAAAAGAATGACAGAACCGTTTTACTTGATTCATTGTTCATCAAATTTAGCTTTTAATTATTGAAAAGTTTCTCTCGCAAGAAGCGACTGAAACACACACTGTCAAGAAAAAAAATCTTCAGTCACAAACGTATATTTAAAATTTAAAGTTCTATGGAGATATAAGGTGGACACACACAATGACTTGGAATTGCAGACACGTCTAACATATATAACCATAGGAAATTCGTGAATGAATGCGACCTTCACGAAAAAATAGTACCCCTGAAAGGAATTATCTCATTTCCTTTTGGAAATAGATACCGACATTATTAGCAAGCTATCCCTTAGACATTTTATTGCGCATTCAAAGATTTAAAGATCCAGATAAACAATCTTAGAAAGGTTGAACACAAAAGGTATTGACGTTTTATCTGACGTATGAGTTTTAATTCTAATGTTTGCAACGAATGAATAGAAAATGCGTGCACATTTTTTTTCCACTGAAATATTCTAGCAACCAAGTATAGCAGTATGACATTTTTAGTTTTCAAAGTTTTTCGTTTAGAAAAGAAATAGCATGTTTCATTTGCTGGCAACTTGTCTAATTATGATAAAGTCAAGAAATGCAACACACTAAGCAGAATTTTAGAATTAAAATAAGCAAAAAGTGCTCACAAAAATTTCCTCTTACTACAAATATTGTATCTTTCTTGTGTTTAAAAAATTAACCTTTTGAGGACGGCTGGCCAATCTATATGCCAAAAGGAACATACCCTTAAAATACGAAGCTGACCGTTGTAGCGGCCAGGCAGTGCTTTCCCCTCTAAACAGCTTTCGAATCAGCATGAAGCCTATTATAGCCCCGGAACATCATCTGCTTGACCGGTTTCTTTTGTATTCAGAAGGGAGGGGGATAGAGCTTCCTCTTTCACCCTTATCTAAAAATCCCTCTTTTTTCCTTTATACTCAAATTCTCACTAGCGGTGAGTGAATAGTTATTTTTGTAAGTCATTTTGTCATCTCGATTATTTAATCATTTCCTTTTTAATTAATTTGATTTTTTTTTAAAAAAATGCCTAAACGTAGAAGAGGACTTACCACTGAAGAGATTCAGAAAGTTTTAGCTGATTTAGAAAACGAAATTTTTGATGATTCTGATTGTGAGTTAGAAAATGAGGGAGATGATTTAGATCAATCTTTAAATTTGAGTCCAGAGGTTGAAGATGAGGTTGTCTCCGAAGAACAAAATAATATAATCTGGAATGACCCACAAATAACCCATAAAGCGACAATTTTACCTTTTACAGGAAATAATGTGATAAAAGGAACCGCTGTACCGTGTGTCACAGAAAGTGATTTTTTTAATTGCATATTTAAAAACTCTATAGTAAGAAAAATTACAGAAGAGACAAACATATATGCAACTACAATTTTTGCTGGGCAATTTTTTTACTAATACACGTATAGCTATGCATTTTCCAGATTTAAAAATACCTCAGTTCTACATTTTTATTAACTTTTATACCTGTAAAACTACGTAAAATATATTTGTAGAGAATTTGAAGCAATTTTTGCCTTCAGTTTTTGATGAAAATTTGTGCATAATTACACAATGTATTGCTGTACAGAAGCGTATTTTTACTGTTATCTTAAGTTATGCTTATTGAAAAACAATTTTTAAGAATTTTATATCGAAACATCAAAAAAAAAATTTTTTTTAATCGTGTATAAACAACAAAAAAAGAAAAAAATATTTGCAACAAAAAAAAAATTACAGAAATATCTGTTATAGATTTTTATAACTGTACATTGTAGTCTTTCGAATTTATAAAAGCAAGAAACTAACTCCGAAATTTTTTACTATGACAATTGATGTATAAAAGTTGAGTCTTCGAAACAAAAACTATTAATTCCGATATTTTTTTCTTCCAAATTTGTTGGAGACGAATATTACGAATTCTTTAGCATAAGAAAAATTCCCGATTAATTGGAAAACCTTAGAAGCAAGAATGAAATTTTTGCTTTTGTTATATATTATACTTTAAAAGTTCTACAGTGTTGGATTTCCTGATTTTTCGAAACTTAAAAGAAGTTTTTTCTTAAAAAAAATTATAATAAGTTTCTTTTATAATAATAATTACGAAAAATTTTGCAACATGCTCTAAAATATATTCGAAAAATAAATATAATCAGAATCTAACAGATAATTACATTGAAATAAAAAAAAAATGTGTTCGTTTTCTTTTTTTTTCTCGCCTATTTATTCATGAGTCACACTTTTTATGTACGATTGTACAAAAAAAAAGAATGTTCGGGTGCGCTCTAAGGCTATTGAACGTTTGAAACTCTGAATCAGACGGCTCTTGTAAATGAGCATGAAAAACAAGTTGTAAAAGCTTTCATA
The DNA here is from genome assembly GCA_019974015.1 of Nephila pilipes. NCBI lineage: Eukaryota > Metazoa > Arthropoda > Arachnida > Araneae > Nephilidae > Nephila > Nephila pilipes. Next base: position 183,133 of record BMAW01026881.1, read on the forward strand.
TCGACAAAGAATGCTTCTCCCTCTTAATTATTGTTGATTCTTCCAGGTTTTGGTCATTATTGATTATCATATGCCTTTTTGGTGTAATAAAACCTAGAAATGAACATCTGCCTTCTTGTAAATCTTCAAGGTTGCTTTCATGTAGCCGGAAAACTATTCTTCCGTGGTTCTTCCTTTTATTGCCCTAATAAAGCTTTAGAAAATGCATTTCTTTTTCTGTTACATTGTCGGACATAGGATAAATAGAAACTATGCCGACCAACTTAAAAGAAGGCCTTCTACTTTGCGAACGTTATCGGGAAAATGAAAATAACCATTCAGAGAACTGATATTGTGTTAGATTTTGAGAGATAATGTAAAAAGGACCCAGTCACTCAGGGGACTGTTCAAACGAAGTGGGGGGGGAGGGAAAAAACGATATTTGAAGCTAAAGTTTTCCTTCGTTTTGAAGAAAGTAAAGAAAAATTGTTGTCAGTTATTTTTAAACCAACTGAGGAGTCTGTGCGTTGGGAAGGAAATGTTTTTGTAATTATTTTGAATGTTGATCGAAAGAGTTGGCTTTGTAGGAATGTATTGGCTTTGGCTCTATCATATGCACAAAATCTCACACAAAAATCAGTATATTATCACACAAAATTCAGAGCAGTAAACTTAGAATTCAAGCAATATTATGCAATTCTTTTGAAACTTTAAATAAAAAGTAAAGATTATCCAAAGGTTAAGAATATAACTTTTTGTACGAAAAGTGAAAAAAAGGTAAGAAGCTCCAGTATGTTGTCATTACTTGCAAAAGAAACAATTAAGTACAAATAAGAATCATATATTCCTTTTATATAAACAAGATTACCGAGATACGTGAAGCTCCTCGGTAACTTAAGAATGTTTGCAGTCATAATATTTTGTCTTCGATATCAGCTTATTGCTTGCGTTTTACTATAAGTATTCTAAAATTCAAAGCATTTCCTCTTTTTTACTAATGAAAACATTTATTACTGTTGGAAAAATATAATTTTAAATTTCTTATGCGCATTTAAAGAATTTATTTTTAGGAACACGTAGGTAAACTGATAAATTATTAATATTTCATTTACAAGTAACATAAGGGACAAAGTAATAAGACGGACCTCGTAATTTAAATGACAATCAAGTAACGAGAACGATAGCCGAGCTAGAGCGTCCACTTCTAATTTCCACACCACGGCAACGAAAGGATTGTGATTTAATGCGTATCAGCTCTACTACACGTTGGAACACCTAATCGTCACCTTTTTTCGATAAAAACATGTGGACACTACAATGTTGCACTCTTTAACACAGGCCAACATTTATAGCCATAGGATACTCACATTTTAGAGCATAATGCGAAATACCTTTTTTAATGGTTTTGCTTTTTATTCATCTCATTTATTTGCCACAGTGAATATTTTATCATAATTTTCAGCATATATTGGAAGAATAATATCAAATAAAAAAAATTTTTAATTTTTGATAAATGCTTGTTAATAAAATTTAGACTTAATCTTAGGATTCATTCAGTATTATGAATTCTAATGTATCACAATATAATGGATTATGGAACAATAAAAAATGATAATTATACATCAAATCTATCATTCTTTCATGGAAGATATTTAAGAAAATTCTTAAGAGGGTTTAAATTTTTAAGATTTTTCTGGCATGTTTTAAAAGAGAAAAATAATTATAAGTTAAGTAATAATGAAGTTTCCAAAAAAGCATAGTTGATTTATGATGATATGTCTATTGTCATACAAATGCCGTGAATACTTATAAGAGCTTTTAAACTTACTTCATTATCGATTTGAGAAAGTCTGAATTTTACATTATAACATCAAGAGACAGGATCAGCAATTTTGCTTTTTATTTTATTTTGTATTACTGATTATAATTGCATGCAATTTATGAAGTATCGTATATTTTACTTCTTATTTCTAATTTGATTATTTTAAGTTTTAACACCAGGTGTGTATCAAATCCTGCATTTAAAAGAATAAAATAATTTTTAAAATATTTTATATCTATTTTAATGAATTTACTGAAAATCAAAATATAAATAAATTTTAAAATATTTTATATCTATTTTAATGAATTTACTGAAAATCAAAATATAAATAAATTTTACTTGAATAATATCAATTAAATTTGGTTTAGTTTATTGTGTGTACCTTTGTCTACAATGAAATAAGCTTTTCATTTTTTTATGCAATACTTTATATTATCATCATTGTTTTGTGCTATTTCTCTCAATGCTATCAATAATATTGAAGAGGAAATCTAGGTGAAAAGCAGCTTAAATTGTTAGGAAATAATTTCTTTTTTAAAAAAAATAAAATAAATAAATTTCTCAAATTTTCTTGAACTGAAATCATAATTACTCCATTGAGTTCATCAAGAAAATATGTTTCCCTAAGAAAGGGAGACTCTTTGTATTTAGCGACTTTCTAAGCCACGAACATCCCCATTGATTGTCGACATCAGCAACTATCCTGCTTCTTTTGTACGCCTATGTATGGTGCCATCAATCAGCGATAAAAAAAAAAAGGGGGAAGTAAACATCGCCTAAAACGCCGTCTTTAAGGGCCTTTTCCTCAGAAAAACCGCCGCCTTCAAAAGGTTAATCGAACTTATACAAACTTATATTTTTAAAGATTTTAGAAGAGTAAAATAGGGGGAAAAAATGTAGATATTGCTAGTTTCTGTTTTAATTTTTTCAATTTCTATCGTAGTTTTAACATTAGCATATCAATGAGCTGTATATCAATAAAAAAGATTTTACATAATTTCAAGAATTTTGTAAATGAATACAAATGAGGAAAATAGATGGTTTGGAAAAATTAACTACGTCTGTAATATTCGTATATATATATATGTTAACTTCCCTACTTAGAGCCTGCCTCTAGAGGGCGTTCATTTTGTAAAGGGAGAGAGTGTGATGTCACACGATCCCCTCAGACGGGACCTGACCGAATCTCCGAGAGGAGCTGTTGTAAACGAGCGGTAGCAAGTAATGTAATAAATATTGTTGTTGTTATACAACCCGATGTGTTTTTTGTCTAAGGACAACCGTGAACTGAAATCTGAGGTGATGATAATTAGTAGTAGTTAGTAATTAGTAAAGTAGTTTTCTATATTTCAGAAGTGGGATGTTTATCGAAGCCCGCGGTCAGACTGACATTTCTCTGAGAGAACTGTACAAAAAAAAGTACGTTGTAGGACTCTAACCTACCGGAACTGTGAAAGAAAATGTGCTAAGAAGTGGTTTATTTTGAAGAGTGTTGAAATATTGTTAAATATGTCGTTCCTCTCAAAAGGACGTAAAAGCGATTTAGTCGAGCTTGCGCTTGAATTAGACGAAAGTGTCCCTTCGGAAGCTACCAATGTGACAATAAGGGACATCATACTTAACAGCAGGAGCTACGAAGAAGCTTCCGCGAAAGGATGTCTCGAGAGGATAATTGCAGATAGAAAAAAAAGAGAACAAAGCTTAGATAGAGATAAGGAGATGCAATTTGAACTAGAAAAATTAAGATTAGAAAAATTAATAATGGAAAACAATAAAAGAAAACAAAGAAAAATCCAAGAGTACTATGAAAAACGATTTCAGCCTCAGCAGGAAAAGTTTGAATCTGAATTGAAAGAAATGGACGAGAAGTTTACTGAAATTCAGAAGGAGAATGAAAAATTATCCGAAGCTATAGGGTTACAGGATACCAGTATTGAAGAAAAAGTGCTTGTTGATGGAAGACGTCTTCAGTCTCAACAGGAAAAGTTTGATTCTGAACCGAAGAATAAAGAACAGAAATTATCTAGAATCCAGGAACATAATGAGAAGTTAACGCAAGCCATACGGGAACAAAATGTCATTAACAGAGGAAAAGAAGAAGCGTTATTAGCACCAGCGATGCTACTGAATGATAAAGAAAAAGCAATGAAAATTGTTGATGAAAGACAACTTCAGTCTCAACAGGAAAAGTTTGATTCTGAACCGAAGAATAAAGGAATCCGCAACATTTCCCCGTCCCGTGAAAGAGTCACCAAGAAACATGTTTTGGAGACAAACATAGTATTTAGAAAACGTTTGAACTGACAGGACTTTCAACAAAAAATAAAGAAAAGAGATATCGAACTCCAGTGGAGAGGGTCCCCCTCTCGAAAGCGAAAGGAAGCTCCGTTTGACCCAGGGGGTTCGGACACCTGCAAAGTTACGCAGCTGAAGAAAAAAAAAGAGAGAGAGCAGAAGGGCAAAAAGAGGACCACGAGTTCGTTGACCAAGAGGGATGGTCATTACAAAGCGTGGGAAATTTTGAAGGCCGTATAAACGCCAGGAAACACCCCGAAGCCGACAGTGAGAGAAAACTCCCGCCCCCACTTCTTCAACCAGAGGTTACCGAGCAATGGACATTTACTGACAAAGAAGAGACAAAATTTCAAGGAGGAATCAGGTCAGTGCACTTCGGGAATGTGTTTCCCCCCTCCCTTTGGATCCGAATGGGTGAGAGAATTTTTTTTTATTTCTTTTTAGAGGGGCTTTTGCTGTGACAAACAAGGGGACTATAAACTATTATTTTGCAAAGAACTTTTTTTAAAACAAAAAGGAAAACAATTATTTTGTATTAAGAATTAATTAACAGTTATTTCCTCATGGAACATTAGAATATTTTAAGGACAGAGTATTTAAGGAATTTTAATTTGATTATCTTCGAAAAAAAAAAAAACTATTGATTGAATGTTATTTTTAAGATGTATTTTATTAATTTAGTTTTTGACAAGGATAAGTAATTTTAAATATATCAACGATGTTTTATTTTGATTTCATTATTTTGAAACAGAAATTATATATTTTGTGTAAGAATTTAAAGCTAATGAATGTGCTAGCTTTTAATGAGTGTTTATGGATTAAACGGTTTGAATCTTAAGTGTGTCAACAAATGTTTTTATGTTTATGTGATCTTTTATGACGAGAAGAATAATTAATATTTCAAGGTAATATGCTCGACGAATTTTTATTTTGTAATGATGTAAGAGTATTTTATTATATTTTGTGATAATTAGGAATATAATTTTGTAAGGATTTTGGAATATATTGAATTAGGAATGTAAAGATTTAGGGATACAATTTTGTAAGGATTGATTTAGGAATGTGCTTTCGTAAGGATTTTAGGAATGTGATTTTGCAATGATTTGGGAATGTTTTGTTATATTTTGTAATGATTAGGATTATAATTTTGTGAATATTTAGGAATATAATTTTGTAAGGATTTATTTAGGAATGTGCTTTTGTAAGGATATAAGAATGTGATTTTGTAATGATTTAGGAATGATTTTTTTGTAAGAATTCTTAGATTTGTGTTTTGATGATTGTGTTATGTTAAAGAATTTCTTTGTTACATGTATGATCCTTTTTGAGTCTATAAGAGTTAAGCATATTCTATGAAAATGAGAATAGCGAAAGGAGAATTAATATTTTAAGTATGTAAAAATTAAAAAAAAAAAAAAAAAAAAGGAGAAAGTAAAAAACTAATATTTACAACTGTATGAATTAACCTTTATGAGGATACAGATATTCGATGTTTTGAAGTATGAAAATAGTAATTTGTTAGAGATGAGTACTTTTTAAATTTGTTTATGTGGCAATCGATGCTTGAAATTATATTTGATAAGAAAAATATGTGTATGAGTTCAATATTTTGAAGTATGAATTTTGTGTTGATATCTCGATATGAATATATGAATGTGTTTATGTAATTTTTAAAGAAAAAGGATAGGTGATGTGTATGTAAACACGCTAAAAGATGTTGAGAAGTAGTATTTTAAAGTGTTTTGGTAATTTTAGTATTTTGTTATGAAAGAGAAATAATATTTGAACTGTATGATAACTAAGATTTTTGTTTTGAAGCCTTAAATTAGAATTACTACTTGATAGGAATGAAAGATAATTTGTAGTGAAATGTAGATATAAGGGTGATCATGTAAAATGATTTGTGCATGATTATTGATATTTTATCTGTATACGGTAATTGATATTTGCTATTTTAAGTATTTGCGGAATTTAAGCAATGATGTTTGTGTATAATTTGATATTTGCTATTTTAAGTGTTTGAGGAATTTAAACATTGATATTTTGTGTATGATAATTAATGATTTTAAAGTGTATCAGTTATTAATGATTTTGTGTTAATTGGAGCTGCACAATTGGGACAATTATATGTATCAGGTTGGCCGAACTGTTAACTTCCCTACTTAGAGCCTGCCTCTAGAGGGCGTTCATTTTGTAAAGGGAGAGAGTGTGATGTCACACGATCCCCTCAGACGGGACCTGACCGAATCTCCGAGAGGAGCTGTTGTAAACGAGCGGTAGCAAGTAATGTAATAAATATTGTTTTTATACAACCCGATGTGTTTTTTGTCTAAGGACAACCGTGAACTGAAATCTGAGGTGATGATAATTAGTAGTAGTTAGTAATTAGTAGTGTAGTTTTCTATATATATATATATATATATATATATATACGAGGCATGTTTTTTAAGTAAGTACCGTTTTGCGATTCCGCCGCCGCAGCGCTCCGGTCGGCGTTCCGCGCATGCTCGCTGGTTACCTACATCTCTTATCTACGCACTGACGCCATTACAGTCTGATTCTTCATTGTATACGTTGTTTACTGAGTGTTTAAGATGCCTCCGACAATCGTGAGCCCCGCTGATTGTGAAGTACGGGCTGTTATACGATTTCTTAGTGCTAAAGGCGTAAAACCGATCGATATTCATCGTGAGATCTGTGAAGTTTACGGACAAAACATTATGAGTGATGGAATGGTAAGGAAATGGGTGAGAGCATTTAAAAATGGCCGCACAAATGTGCATGATGAAGAACGGAGTGGGCGTCCTTCGGTCGTTAATGAAGATTTGGTGCAGAAAGTGAACGAAAAGGTGAGAGAAAACAGACACTTTACAATTTCATCTTTGTCCGACTGCTTTCCTCAATGTTCTCGTAGTGTTTTGTATCGCATTGTGACCGAGAACTTGAATTACCGGAAATTGTGTTCACGTTGGGTTCCAAAAATGTTGACGGATTTGCACAAAACCCAACGTTTAGGCAGTGCATTGACTTTCCTTGAGCGGTACCGCTATGAAGGTGAAGATTTTTTAGACCAAATTGTTACTGGTGACGAAACATGGGTGGCCTACGTCACACCAGAATCGAAACAACAATCCGTGGAATGGCGACATTCATCATCACCCAAAAGAGTGAAGTTTAAGCAAACAATTTCTGCCCGGAAAATCATGTGCACAGTTTTTTGGGACAGAAAAGGAGTATTGCTAGTGGAGTTTCTGCCTCGTAATGAGACAATCAATGCAGCGTCTTATTGTGAGACATTGAACAATCTGCGTCGTGCAATCCAGAACAAAAGACGTGACAAGTTGAGTAAGGGTATCGTTTTGCTGCATGACAATGCCCGTCCACATGTGGCTAATCGGACCAAAGATCTCATCAAATCTTTTAAATGGGAAACTCTAGATCATCCTCCATACAGCCCTGATCTGGCACCCAGCGAATACCATTTGTTCCTGCACTTGAAGAAACACCTGGGCGGTCAGCGTCTTCAAGATGATAACGAAGTCAAAACATTTGTGATACAGTGGTTAACAAGTCAGGCGGCAGAATTTTATGAGGAGGGTATTAAAAAACTGGTGCCACGTTATGACAAGTGTCTCAATACTCACAGAAATTATGTAGAAAAGTAGATTAAGGTACAGGCTTTCATGTAAAAATAAAATTATTGCGATATCTTTGCACGTCTTTTTTTAATTTCAAAACGGTACTTACTTAAAAAACATGCCTCGTATATATATATATATATATATATATATATATATATATTAAATTATTGGTATAAATAAACTACAGTATAACAGCTCGTGTTTTCTAAGATTTTTAAATTTTGAACAGTTCGAATAAATTCGGCACACATTCAACTGAGCATAGTATGTTATATTTCCTAACACTTACTTCATTGAATTATATCTTTTAATTTTCTTACAATTTTTTTTCCCTTCTTCAAGTACTGTTATACGAGTATAACTAAAAAACAATTTTTTTTCTTGAGTAGTTATTAAAACATTTGATAAATATTTAATTTTTCACCACGATTACATAAAGAAATTATCAAATGAGAATGAATTTATTGCTGTATCAATATATATTTTTACCATTTTTGAATAACTTATTCATGCAAACATGGGAAAACGAAACCCTAAAAATGACAAAATATCGGAAAAAATTATATTACAGTTTCAGAACTTTTATAAATATACATGCAAACTTTCATACTTCTAGCTGTATTATTTTTTTTGTTATTTTAATTTTCTTTCACAGAATATGTGCCATATTATTTCATTGAAATTCAAATTTTTTTTATACTTTTTTCTTAGATTTTTAATTGATCACGACGTTCATGCATTTACAATACCAAGTCTTTTTTTGTAAATACTAAAATGTATCGAAATTATTTCAGGTAGTTTTGCATAATTTGTTCTATAACTCTATGCATGAAATTAGGATTTTGATAAATAATTATTTTTTTTTAAATCTACAAAATTAGATGTAACTGTTTCTAGTGTTTTCTTTAGCGTCTGATAAAAAAAGTTGCAAACCTGTAAATAACACTATTAGAACCAAACCCATGCACAGATTAGTAAAAAACAATTCTGAGAAACTGAGAAAAATATCACTACTAAATAAAAATATCACTACTAAAAATACTAAAATTTATTGTACTGGGAATTTTTATTTAATTTTATTAAAGTATTTTGAAAAAAAAAATTAATTATTTATTTGAAGATGTTTTTTTTTCTTTCTGGAATGTATATTTTATGAAATTTCATAAATGGTGGACATAATTATTTTCCTATAATTTTACAAAATTATGCAGCTGAATTTCGTAAAATGACACCATTTGTCCATGTAATATTTAATGCACACATTTTTCCTAAATTTACATGTAAGGAATGATTCGTTTTGCTGATTCAGATTGAGACAAAAAGGGATTTTTCGATAAACGTATACAAAAGAGCTCTATCTCCCAACCTTCTGAATACAAGAAGAGGTGATCAAGTGATTGACGTTTACGAGCTTCATGGCATTCCGAAAGCTGTTAAGAGAACTCAATGGACTTCCCAACCAGACCCCCTGTTTCCGCCCTAAACGGCCCAGCTGGTATCGCCCTGAGTGACGCAGACAAATCTGAAACACTCGCTGACTCACTTCAGAGTCAGTTTAAACTAAACGATCTAAATTCACCTACACATGATAGCACAGTGAAACACGTCGTTCACGAATTCTTCATGAATAAAGAAAACTTCGAAAACTCCCTCCCACCCACTCCACCACTTGCTTCAGAAATCGCAAATTACATCAAAATCCTAAAAATTAATAAAGCACCAGGTAAGGATGGTATCACAAACAAAATGATTAAAAATCTTCCATATCTCTGCATCTACCAACTCAGAAATATCATCCAAAATATGCTAGACATCGGCCACTTTCCGGATTCCTGGAAAACTGCCACAATCATACCGATCCGGAAACCTGGAAAAGATCCAACTAAACCTGAAAACTACAGACCTATATACCTCCTCTCAGTGTTAAGCAAAATTGCAGAAAAAATTATTCACAATAGACTGAGCAAATTCAATAGTGAAAATGACATCCTGATCCACGAACAGCATGGATTCGTTCCAGAGCTCTCCACATCACACCAACTACTCAGAGTGGTGGAACTAGTTAAAACTGGATTCTACAAAGGACAACTCACAGGTGCAATTTTCCTTGATATTCAGAAAGTATTCGACCGGGTCTGGCATACTGGTCTACTTTATAAACTAATAAAAATTAATACACCCCCCCACCTAATCAAAATTATCAAATCTTATTTAGAAAATCGAAATTTCTCTGTCATCATCAATGGAACCTACTCTTCACCAAGAAATATCGCAGCAGGAGTCCCGCAAGGAGGAATTTTATCGCCGACCCTCTTCAACTACTTCGTGAACGACATCCTAAAACACCCAGACACCACTCTCTGCGTGTACGCAGATGACACTGCGATACTAGCACGTCACTACTTCCCGAAAAACATAGGCCAAGCACTAAACAACCACCTCAAAGACTTAGAAGTATGGTACTCAACTTGGAAAATAGCTCTGAATGTTTCCAAGACAGAGGCCGTCTTCTTTAATAAAAATAATAGAAACATTGAACCTGATATATATCTAAACAATAACAAAATCCCCTGGTCCGGGTCCACAAAATACCTCGGTGTTACGTTAGATAAGAAACTCACTTTCAAACAACACGTAATACTAATTAAGCAGCAATATAAAGCAGCAGTCAGAAAAATTTTTCCCCTTCTCGCGAGAGACTCTACATTAAATAGAACCAACAAGATGCTTATCTATGCACTGATGCTTAGACCTATCCTGACTTACGCCTCCCCTGTCTGGGCCCACTGTGCACCTACTACTATGGATATCCTAGAAAGCTCTCAATCCAGCATCCTACGAACAATAGTAAAAGCACACTGGTACATGCGCACTGCTGATATCAGAAATTCATTAAATTTCCGAACCCTCAAGCTATTCATCAAAAAACTAGCAAAAAATTTCTACAATAAAATCGATATCTCCACCAACAGAACCATTCAGGCAATAGAGAAATATACTCCAATCAATAATAATAAACTTCTGCACAGACCACGCGAAATACTACTTGATTAATTCTCAATTTCTCATCATCATCATTTTTCTACACCATTTCCTGCCAAAATCTACTTCAAAATGACATGCATCATCAAAAGTCAATAGGAGCGCACCCAGCAATCAATAGGAACGCTCCCTCTCCACATTCAAGAACCAACTTCAATTTCTTCTTAACCAGACATGAGGAATAAGTCAGGATACTTCTACCAACGCCACTAGTATTAGCCTCACTTAACAGTAATAATAATCAATAGCATTTATTTAAAAAAAATAAAATGGACTACTCAGATTCTAATATCTAATAACTTAAATTTAAATTTTTAAAAATTTACTGATTCATAGTTATTATAACTTTTAATTTTAATTGTAAAATTAATAACTAAGCATTGCTCGTTTAACTTTTTTACTCTAGCAATTCATTATTTTTCCAATTTTTGAATTAACTTCTGGGCAAGCTGAAAACCAAAGTTCTGTCTCACCTACAACTAATTAATTAAAACTAGGGATTAAAGCCCGTGAGGGTTATGCACCCCAATATAAAGTCACGTTCCTTCCCGACCAACCCCGCCCTTTAAAGCATCGTTCCTTTTGGTAGCGAATGCGATCGCCCATTCTCAAAAGGTTAAGATGGAAGGTACTAAGATGTTTTTCTAGCCATCGTCGCATCATCTTCCTCACATAACATAGCTGACTTAATTGCTTTTTAGTCAAAAATTTCCAGACTAGAAATAAATGAATATAAGTAAAATATTTTTAAAAATTAAGCTTTTAATTAAAAAGGAACTAAACTGCATTCCAACAAAATAGAAAGTTGTATGGTACTTAATTTATCGATAGTTACCTAGATATATTATTTAAGCGCCTCAAAATTTTAGAAATTTTCTGTTATTTTATATTTAAAATATAATTTCCTATACCTTTTAGTTCATCTTTAAATGAAAACATTATTTTTTTAAAAAAATTTACTTATATTTTTAAAACTATTTTACTCATATTTATCATCGAGTAATATGTTTAGAAATAAAAATTTAAAATTAATAATACGGGAATCTATCAGTACTGGCAAACCTTTTTCCAACCTTCCGTAACACGATTCCTGTTATGGAAGGTTGGAAACAATGGGGATGGCAGAGAGGGGAATTGTATATGAATTTTTCGGAAGAGATTTCAGGAAGCCACCGACTTGGGTGCTGTTTGAACTGGTTCGAAAAAGATCTGTTCCTCCCTCTCTCAAGTTGTACTTTTGATTCTCAGCTCTACATGCCAACACGAGAATTTTAAATCCCGATAGATTTGTCACAAATTACCTCCTTTAAACAATGGGTCTCTAGTGGGAAAAGGTTCAAACTCATTACGACTCAATAGATAATTGCTGCCAACGAATTCGATGCCAAAACCATTCGGCAGTCGCAACCATTGTTGACATATTTCGCGCTATTTTGGTTTTCAGTGACAAATGCAGTTAAATCAAACTATGGTTAGACAACTTATAGTTAATTGCGAATACTAGCAGCATAAGCGCTTAATGATTTAAATATGTGATACTAAACATCCATATTTTAATTTCACTTAATATTTTGTATCTGAAATAGATACCAACTGCATTTATTTGCATTTAAAAGTACTTAATTTAAATGTATCAATAAACTGAAATCATATTTTTTCCCCCACTGGCATCACTGTCTAAGTCAACTTGTAGATTGAGTTTTTGTTTCTTAACTGTATTTTTATTCTGAAAACGAAATTTCAATCAATTTGGTGTTAATTTAGCACATACATTCTTGTAATAATTTGAAAAATGGAGGCTACGGAGTCACCTAATGATGCTCAACCTAACTTAAATGAATTAGCTGTGGATATGTTTCAAAAAAGTGCTGATTATATAGAAGCAGAATTGTCTGGTAATGTACATTTTTTTGGTTGCATCCTTTTGTAGCCCATCTGAATCCATTTGGAAGTTAATACAATTATTATTTTCTGATAACTTACTTACTTTTAAATTATTTATCAGATTCTAACGACTGATTGAAATTTTTTTTAAGTATCAAACATTTTTGGGAAGAATTTTTTTTATATATATATTTTTGATGGATTACTTCTCTAACGAAATTAATTAATGTTGTTTTCTTATTTATAATGAATTTATTGAGTTCTTGAATATTTATATCCAGAAATATTTTTTCATGATTATTGAAAACATTTTTTCCCTTCAAATTCAAAGTGCATTATTAAAATATTTACTAACTTATATGAATTTTTTGTCTTTTCAAATTTTGTTTATATATTTACTGTAATATAACTATTTGTGCATTAAATTCAATTTCATGTTAAGAACATACAAATAGCAACCATTCCAAATCAAATAAAAGCCAGGATGCAAAAGTCAAGGAGCAGTATTGTTTTGTGAAAGACATTTTGTTTAAAGAATGAATGTTTGATGAAGAATATAAAAGAAACAAACAGGATCTTTTCTGAAGCAAATTTTGATTTAAGTTAGTTATACTGTAGTAAAAGTATAGTATTATAACTTATTGATCCAAATGATATTATAATAAAATGTGTGTTTGCATTGTTAGTGCATGAATACAAATTCTATTATTCTATGTGTTATAAACATAAAATTAGTATTTTCAAGAATTGACCAATGAAATAGCAAAAGTAACTAATGTTTGTACTTGTACTGACATTTGCAAAAATTAAAATAGCCTTTAAGCATTGATTGTAATGTTTTTGCAATATGAAAATAATATAATTTTGCCTTTGTAATATTTTTTGATTAATATCAGTTTATTCATTTTCTTAATATTTGTTACCTTTGAACTTATGTAGTTAGTCTACTGAAATATAATTATTGTTTGCATGTAAGCATTGTAATGAATACAAAAAATATAAAGAAAGAATGAGAACATAACTAATTTAAAATAATAATTTCAATATTAAAGAATTTTTTAAGATATTGTCCTGTTATAGTGGTCTTCTGACTATGAATCACAAAAGTAGGTTTTATCATGATGTAGACTTCATATGTTGTACAGGGTCCTTGGTGTAATCACAATCTAGTGAGTGCAACTATAATAAGGAATACTGTAAAAATTCATTGGAAATCAGTAAAATTGAAGCAGAATTTAAAAATACATAGAAACATTAATATATAAACCAATTACAAATGATATTATTTATAAAACACAAAGAGCAATGCATTTCAATTATCTGATTAATAATTTTAGTTTTGATTAGGTTTTGTGACATATTCAATTTTTAAAAACAAACGATTTAATCTTAATGTGATACTTTTTTAAGATACTATCTGTTCAACTTTTAAAGGCAAACGATTTAAACTTAAAGTGATACCTTTTTCAATATTCTTTATTAAGATATATTTTTTTTTTGGCAACACCAGATCATACTTTTGATTTTAGATAATTTGAATGAAATAATGAAATTTTAGATAATTTGATTAGTAATGAGATAACGTTTTAGATAATGAGACTAACGTTGAAAAGTGGTGCTTGTGTAAAATTGTGTATTTAATTTATGTTTGAAAAGATGTGTGCAAATAAATGTGATGACCTGAAAACAAGTAATCTTTATTGATAGTCTTCAATACAGTACAGTTTCAATTGCTATTCAGAATTTACTGTGGTTGTGTTTGTGACTAAAGGCACTCTTTTGGTGTGACCTTCACTGAGGCCATTATGACATGAGAGTACTGATTGGGACTTCTAAGCATCATTTGATATGTTAAATATTTTATTTAGAAAGGTTTTTGCTGCTTGAATCGGTGTTTTTCTTCTCAAGACCCTGAATAAATGAGTTAATGCATCAACAAACATGTATTTGTAGCACAACATCATCAACAATACAACATTATTTTTAAAGTAAGTTTGTAATACAAGAGCTAGATCTGCCATGATGCTTCAACTAATGCATTTGTATTCATAAATTGCTTGGTATCAGTTTTATAGATAAATTTCATGTATTTGCATCATCATAATCTTTGAGTGATGAAATTGTGAAGACAAATAAATTTCATTTTATTATACATCTTTATGCTGATCTAGCATCAGCATTTGGAGAATAGAATTCCTTTGTATACTGGTTCCATTTAAATTTAATTTTCATATCCTGGAGCTCTTGACAAAAATTACATATCTTTTGAGAAAAAAGATCAGAATTTGAAAAAAGAGGGCTTTATTATTATTTTTTTTTGTTATCAAAAACTGTTTTATTTTCATATTAAAAAAAAAATGCTGAATAGATAATTTTTAGTTTAATGTATTTTATGTCAAGTTAACCCAAATACTAAGATAGAAATTGAATGGGATTTGTGTATTGAACATTACAGGCCCCATGAAAACTTTTGAGGGAGTTAATGATTTAAATGAGGTGATTTACATTATGGTAACATTTAATTACATATCACTACTTTGGTGATTGCTTTTCTAAGTAGGTGTTTCCCCCCAAAAAAGTCACCAAGTGGCACCCAATACTTCACTTTAACCCATATTATAAAGTTAAATGTGCATTTAAAAATATCTTTTCTCAAGGATACCCTTAAAATAGAATACTTCTGTGTATTCTAAAAGAGACTAATCAAAAACTAAATTATTATTTAATTATAAGTACTGAAAAATATTGCAAATGTAATCTCTTTATTTAAATTCAGTATCACTTACTGATTTAATATTTATTAAAATAAAATTTGTAAAATTGAATAATGCTTATCTACACATTTTATAAAAGTCATCATGTACTGTCTTTGATTTCAAATAATCTGTTGAATTTCAAAAAAGTGACTTTTCTAGCCTGTCTTATAAAACCCTTTATGATAGTGCCTCTCTCTCTCAAGCATGCATTCAAAAAGAAGCATTTCCTTATACCGCTCAAGGACTTGTTGCTTTTACTCATTAAGTCTAATTTCACTAAACGAATAAATAAATAAAGTTAAAAAATAGCAGCAATTCTTTGTACATGAAATTAACTTAATTTTTTAAAATTTAAATTGATAATATGCTTACCTTTTTGATGACAGAATTTCATTATTCCAAATGGTTTACTTCAGTTTTATTGAGATAAAGTATCAAGTGAAAGTTAATATTTAAGATAAAAATATGTTTAATTACACTTATTTACAAGCTAAAAAATCTAACATGCCATGAATTTCTAATAGAACACTATTATTAATGCATGCTTTTAATTTCTGATAACTATTAACCTCATATTCCACTTTCTTTTCCCTTTACTATTTCTAATAGAACTATACAATTAAACAATAAAGGATTGATTCTGAGATTGTAGCTGAAAAAATCTCATTCCTTCTTGGAAGCTATAGAAAAACACATGGCTGAAGCATAAACAACATTCCTGAAAAGCATGTGGTTGTAAATTTAAAGAGCTGCAGAGGTGTTTGTTTACATTATCCTTTTCATTGCTTAAATCACTAAGTATCAGCTACAAATAGCCAAGATCAAAGAAAAATGTCTTAATAGTGTATTACAATTAATTTAGTGGACTTGTGGATCTATTTGATTTAAAATATTTGAATTTTGTTTGATGTTAGTGTATCAAATTTGATACACCTGTATTAATAAGAGAAATGTTCTCCATGACACCAATGCTACATATCTTTCAAGGACAAATTTCCTGTTTATCATCTTTGCAACAGCTATATGGAAGGTGTTGAAGATCTTCTCACCCTCATTTCTTTTACTTCTGTAATTTGTATCTATAAGAAAAATTGTATAAAGCAGCACATGTCTTGCACTATTTTGGTTGAAAGCAAAAAAGAGAAATTAATTCATGTTAATTTGAGGGTATTAGAGAATGAAGGATAATCTTTTAAGAAAGTTTTCAGAAGTGTGACTGTATTACAATGAAAATGCTGTGTGACCCACATCTTTGCGCAATTTTTGATATTGCATAAACTCTGCCAAGTGCTAAATGAAAGAATATGAAAAAAGGTTACTAACCTATTTTGCCGGTGGATAAGAAAAATGTTTTAAAAACTTCATAATCATCATTTTCTCAAATTTAGAGTAATTCACTACCACAAGTAATAAAAATAGATATAAGACCTGCTGTTGCTTTTATGTGTTTTTGTGGCAAATCAAACTATATTTCATGTTACTACGACTACATATTCCCATCCATACATCAAAATGAGTTCTGAAAATAGTTTCTAGTCCTCTTCAAAAATGAAAAGTATGACAGTGTTTTAGAATCTGTGTGAATTTTAATAATTACAGTAGCTTGATTTTGATCGTATTGTTTTCTAAAATCTCTTAAAATTCCATCTAGAGCTTTTCAAAATAAATTTAATAAGGATCACAATCAAAATAAAATAAATTGCTAATTTTAATTTATTAAAATCTCTGAAACTTGGGGGGGGGGAAGAACTTAACATTTAAAGTAAAACATATTAACTTGCCTTGAAATGGAATATTAGAACTCTGCAAAGTGCTAAATGAAGGAATTAAAAAAAATGTTGTGAGAGAAATGTTTTAAAAACTTTGTCATTTTCATGAATTTATATATATTGACTTCCACAAATACTCCTAGTTGCTAATTATTATCAAGCACATCAAACAAATCTCTTTTTCTTGTTGATTACTTTTTTTTTAGCAATGCCATGGGTATGAGAAAACACGTAAAAACTATTGGATTAAAACAGGAAAATTGAATTGAGACCACATCATTTTCAATACTTGGCAAAAGTTTTAAACAGATTTTAGATGCAAGCACAAATAATACTCTACTGGTCCCCCCCCCCCCACAAAAAAATTGTATTTTCAGAGCATACTTAAGTAACCCTTAAAACAATGATGGTCAATGAATTGACAATGGAAGTATAAATTTTAAGATTGTCATGTGTAACAATTGAATTTAACCAAGGAATTGTGGGTTGCCTTATTTGGAGATATATTGCTAACAATTTTTTCATTGCCAAGAATGTAAGCTATAAAAAAGCATTCTAATCCTGCATTAATTTTTCATCATGGATGACTTGATTCATTTTGAAATACAATTTTAATATTCAGGACCTGATAAGGGTTTCTTAAACAAAAACTGATATACAAGCAAGTTATCCTAATGAACCTGTGTGCTCTTTAGAATGACCAGGGTAAAACTCACTTTTGAACCCAACTCTTTGATGCACTTTTTTTAATCAATGTGCTTCTTCGTAGGGTTACAATGTGTGATTGTATTTGCTGTCCATGGTGGAGGAGCTTCCACAAAACTATCTACTCCAATTAGGATAATGTGTATGCTTATTTGTAATCATGTTTTTTAAATTTTTCACTGATTGTGTCTTAAATTGTATTCTACACATGAAATAAAATATTAAAAGAATCTTATAGAAACAAATGAACTTTGTCTCAGGTTTTGCAATATTTAAGGCTTGTTTTAATATCATAATTTACTTATCACTTAGAAATAAATATTTTGAAAATTAAAAGTAACCTTCATATCATTGGCTTTGTATAAAACTTAAATGGCTAGCTGCATTGCAAAAAATGATTTGTTTTATTTCACATACTTCATTATGCAGTGAATTATAAAACCTTAGTACTAATGTTTTTAATGATTGATTGTAATATATATTTATTAAAGTTAATTTAGTATTAAGTATTTTATGAGGAAATTATAGTATAGTAATGACAGAGGGAGTTTTAAGTATATTATTCTTTATCCATACACAAAATTAATATTGATTATATTTTTTTAGTTGCTCAGGAAGATTACAAACTCTTAACGGACTTAAACAGAGAATGTGATATGACGTATGCTGGTTTACGAAAAATAGGAGGGAATTTAAATAAGCAACTGAAAGATATGACTGAAAAGCGTAAGTTTTATGCACTTTTTACATTGTGTTATTAGAACTTCAGTTTATTTTATTGCTCTGTAAAACATTTGTGTAATTAAGCAAATCCATTGTTTAGTTTAAATTAAATTACAGGCATTTTTTCCACTGCAGATTTGCATTTTATGTTCACAAAATTATTGTTATTCTTAAAAATCTATTTTATAATAACTTTTTTTCCTTTTTCTTTTAAAAAAAAAAACACACCTAAATTTATGTTTGGATTTTTTCCAAAACTGAAATATTCTAAAATACTTAGAACTATTCAAAATTCATTAATGTTTTGAACTCTTATTTTAATAGCCAATTTTAAAATGTAGTTTCTACATTGAATGTTCAAAAAATTAGATATTTAAGAAATCTGTCTATATAGTGAAATCTGTAATTCCTTACAAAGGGGGGGGGGGCACTAAAATTGCCATTTGAACAGATGTGTGAAAGTTTGAAATGACCCTGGAATTAGTCAAATTTAGTGACAGTTTTTTAAAAGAATTTTGTAGATAAAAATATAGTTCAAGGAAATGTAAGAGGTTATTTAAAATTACTTCAATTTTTTTTTGTTCGTTGGTAAAACATCAATACATTTTTGTGGTTAGAGTTTAAATATCTATCTGATAATCATAGATTTCAAAATGTAAATATGGTTTATGCTACATATTGAACCCATGTATTGCCTTGACCTGTCACTTAATTTTGTAGTGGGATAATGAAGAAAAGGAATTCTCTTCAGAATAAACGAGATAGAAGGGTATCCAAAGTGCAGGTGAAATGATCATACATATTTTGTGCTCTAAACAAGTATGATCATGTTTTGAAAGGTAGTGTTGTAATGAAATCATTACGGCTATTTTAAACATTAAAAAATGAAAAGTATGAATAAAAAATATAACGTATCATCTGATCGACTTGCTGAAAAATGTTAGAGAATCTGCTCAAATACTTACGAACTACGTTAAAGATAAATATTCAGTATTCATTAACTTCTTTGAATTATGGATGTTTGAATTTAAAGTATATATATTTTTTGAAATAGAGCAAACTTATATTATGGTTTGAAACATTCAAGTAAGTAATTTATCTTCTTTTTTTTAATTTTCAGAAAGTTTTTTTTTTTTTTTAATTTAATTGCAATGGTACAAAAGTTGCTAGATTTGTAATTATTTTGAAATGCTCAGTAACATGCTTCTGAAATAAACTAAATTATATTCTAATAAAAGTATGCATTCACAGTAATAAATTCTTCCCAAGTTTTGTGTTATTTTTTTTATTATTATGTAATGTTGAATCATGAAAATTAATTAAATGTATTATAAAATTATTATTTAGTTTATATTAAAATCATATCACATTAAGTAATTTAAAAGTGTGGCTATTAAGTTATCATTGCTAATAATACTGTGGAAATTAAGAAACCTGTAGTTTGACTATGGATCAAATTTTTCTTATCTTTCTAGAAGTTATGAATTTACTTTTACAATGATTTTAATTTGAAGTTTTATCTGAAAAACTAAAGAAGTGAATTCTGTTATAAAGCCTCCCCCTATAAAGAAAAATAAGCTTCCATTTCCTTGATCCTTAAGCCTTGATTATGTTATGTAGTACCTTTAATTTGTTTGAGTGAATTTAAAATCATTGTTGGCATTAAATTGGCTGTTGCTATATGCATTTATGTGTAGTTTTTCATCCTCAAAATTTCTCTTCATTTTTTTAAAACCTGTCTTTGACTGAATTTGTATGTCCTTGGCTCCTTTTTCTTGCTATCACCTTATAAAGAAAATAGCTACAGATTTGAAAAAGGTACTTTTCCTAATTCAAAATAAATATCTTAGATCACATTCATTTCATTTGTTCTACTTAAATTTTTGCTTATATTTTTCTTTAATTTTTGAAGCTTTTATATTTTGGATCCCTTGCCTTATTAATGACTGTTAATTAATAAATTAATTTGAAAAGATATTTAAAAGAAGAAAGAAAAGGGAGGTGTAATTGACATACTACTGTAAGAAGTTAAATCAACAATTATTTAAATTTTAAAATATTTGAAATATTATAGCATAATAATTATTTATATGTTTGCATTTGCAAATTTTTCGTATTCCTTATATAATTTGTATATGTCCTACTATAAAAATATACTGTCAATATATTATACACAAATAATCAAAACATGAAGTATTGTTGCATTTAACTTTTACCATAAAAATGAGTTTGGAAATTTCATTTTATTGATTATGTTTTGTATTCTCAATCAGAAACATTGTTGTATTAAGTAATATGGATCAATTCATTAAATGTTATTTTAGCTACTGAAATTATACTAAAAAAATTAAATCTAGGTTGTAGGTGGGAGATATATATGTTTTTTAGTTTAGGCTATTCCTTGCAAAAAAAGGATGAAAAATGTGTATTTAAGAAATTTTAGCAAACAAGTTCAAATAATAAATGAAATTTTTTGTATTCTTTAAAATCTAATTACTGCACATACATTTGAATGATTTTTCTTTATTCTTATGCAGATTAAATTTCATATCTTATAATTATTTATGTATAATAGGTTAAAAATTTTTTTTTTTTTAATGTTTTGACTAATTAACTAATTTCAATATATTTTTTATCAGTTTTGTTTCAGAAAATAATGTGATTTAATATTTTAACATATATCTAGGTTTTGAATTTTAAATTTCCAAACTTTTTAATCTCTTATCTTTACAATTTGCCAAAATTTATAATATGAGTTTCAAGTTTATGAATAGTATATATGAATATTATATATTATCTTAGAAATTTTTTTTAATAACGCCCATTTTTTTTTTTTTAAATTTCAGATGCAGCTCTAAAACCTTATTTGGAAATGATAGATTCAATTAATGAAAGCACAAGCAAACTTGAAGCTGTTGCTTATATGATGGATGCTTATTCTAAACGTTTAGGTAATTTTCTTTCTTAACTTAACAGATATCCTTTTTTAATAGTGACATTGTCTTTTGAATTTTTTTTATTACTCAATAGCTTTTCTTTATGGTTACTGGTCATTTTATTGGTACATTCTCTTATATTTTTCTAGAACATAACATTTTTAAGATTATTTAACTTCATTATGGATTCTGAAATGTTTAATTGATATTTATAATTTAATATTAGTTTATTTTTTTTAATTAAATAAAAACTTGTATTTTATTCAAAATTGATTACTTCAACTTTTAATACACTTATTGCAATGATTTAACTCAATAAAGAATTATAATTAGACTAATAAATAATAAATATTTCATAGATTATAGGAAATAATTTATTTTTTGATATGGCTAAATTTTTTATGCCTACTTATCTGTCCTTGTAGTAGTGTATTTTTAAAATGTAGTTTTGATATAATATAGTTCACAAAATCTTGACTATCTTTGTTTTCCAAGTTTGTAGTTCCATTTTAACGTGATTTATAAATTGTTGTAAACTTTTGCATGTAAAACTTGTTTTAAGAAAATTTATTGTCATTATAGAAAGGAGGATTATTGATTTTAAAATTTTGCTGACATCTGAGTACATTCTGGAAAAAAATTAACTATAGTGAGTTAAATAATTTGCTAGGCATTTCTTACACTTTCAAGGGATAATTTTAATATTTGAAACATATATATATGTATTGCACTTTTGAATCAATTTTTATAGAAGGAGAATCTAATAAAAATGACATTTGAAGTGGGGCATTTTTAACTGTATTTCAAAATGTAATTAACTGTATATTTTAAATTAAACCTGAAATTTTTTTAATTAAATTTCTATAATGTATGGTAGATATTTTAATTTTAGTACAAGTAGCAATTTTGTGTATTTAAATTATTTGAGTCAGATAACTTAAAACAATAAATAATAAGAGTATGCTTTTATTGGTATAAAAAGCAACTATCCATTTAATTAGTGTTTATTCTGTATTTTTATTGATTGATCTGTGATCTACACCTAGTATGTGTGTAAAGTATTTCTTACAATCAATTTAAATATTCATTACTATCTCACTAGTAAGAAATGCTTTTGGGATTTTTTTTTCTTTAATTTTTATTTCCTTTTTTAACTTCTCTGTTGAGTCAAATCATGTATTTTTATGAGACCATATGCTTTCTTTTTTTGTGAAGTTCTTATACTTGGCCCTTAAAGAAAACTATTGGATTGCTACTACATCCAAAAGTTTAAATGCTGCAAGTAGTGTTTTTAATGTTCAGATATATTTTGCTCAACTAAGAGAAAACCTTAAATGTGTTTGAAACTATACATTTGAGTTTTTGAAGGATTTTTTTTCTTTTGTTTTTGTTTTTTCCCCCAATCAAATTGATTAGCTTCTTATGATTTAAGGTAAAGCTTCATTAAAGGTCTGTCATAGATTTACCATAACTTTATTTTTCATTTGCATGTATTACTATATCAGTATATATAGTTATAAGAGAAAATTATTCTGATATCTTCTTTTGAACTAATGTTAAATGAATTAGGACTGAATTTGAAGACAAAATTGATATATTTATGATTCATTTATAACTTGTTTCAGTTAAAAAATATAAGATTCTTCTTGCATATATTTCAGATAAATGCAAATTATACCTTTGTAAATCTTGGATTATTTTATGCATGCATTTAACTTTATTAAATATCAAGTATTGCATCATATGTGAAGCTTAATTTATTGCTTTCCTTTCCTTAGAACAAAAATTTAAAACTCTAGAAAAGAGATGAAGGACCATTGTACACCTATCTTTCTTCCGATTATTTATTATACATTCCAGATGAAGATTTTCCTGCACTATTTGGAAGTTTTCTGTTACATTATGTAAATAAAAATTTTATGTAGTTTAACCAATTGTATAAGCTAATTACATAAATCAAATATTGTATAATATTGGTCTTACTCTAATATATTTAATTTTTATTTTCTGTATTTATTTATAGTACCTGTTACATTAAGAGTGAAGTTAACTTTAAAAAAATGAAACAATGCTTCTAAATTTTCATGAAATGTTTACGTCTAAAACTATTTATGATTCAGTTGAAAGGTAATAGCTAAGGTAACAGCACACACATAAAATAAACATAGCTAACTATGTTAATTTTACGTGTGTTAGCACACACATAAAATAAACATTGCTAACTATGTTAATTTTACACGTGTGTATGTATACTTTACGCTTTTGATGCTTGTGATTTAAC
This sequence comes from Nephila pilipes, assembly GCA_019974015.1. Lineage (NCBI taxonomy): Eukaryota > Metazoa > Arthropoda > Arachnida > Araneae > Nephilidae > Nephila > Nephila pilipes. Next base: position 206,966 of record BMAW01026881.1, read on the forward strand.
ATTCAATGGATACTTAATTATTTAAAATACTGTAAAAAACTAATATGGATTATTCAGTCACAACAGGTTTCTGTTGTGATTATACTACCTGTCGTAATCAGTAGTAACCTTTTTTTCATACAAGTTTTTTGTAGTATTTTATATAGTAAAGAATTCATAGAATGTTAAGGCTTCCTTTGAGGAATTCCGAAAGTAATAGTCAATGAAAGACCCCCTCTCTCCTCCCAATAGAGGGACTCCTCCCAATAGAGGGACTCTATTGGGAGGAGGTGTTACTTAATGCAGGCTAAGTACTCGTACGATACTAGTCATATGGAGCAGAAATAAATAGTTCTTTTATAAATTACAAACTTTATTTTTCTTAATTTTCATTATTTCGCTTGATTTAAAATTAGGAACGTCTTGGATGCTTTTAATTTTTTCAATTTTCTTATATTTATGTTTTGACAGCTATCATGAAGTTTGACAATGATGTCACAGGGTAATAAATATTTCTTCTAGACGGTCTGAAATGCGCAAGTATTGTGGCTATCTCCCCACCCATTATCGGTGCTCGATTCTTCCCCTCCTAGCCTAATTTAAAACCAGAGGAAACAAGAGTAATTTAATCTCTGTTGTTCTCTTTCATACAATTTCTTCCCAGTAGGGGAGGTGCTAAGGAATCCTTAGTTTGTGATTACCCCACTCGGGCATACACTAAAGCAAACACAATGGATCTCTTTCCCTCGTGAGGTGAAATTGCCCTTCCGTATTGTTCAAGTATTTGAAAGTTGTTCCAAACTAGGTAGAAGCTGGCTTTTCATTGCTTCATAAATAGTAATTCTTCCCGTTAACTTTTTTTTACTCCTTTTTTCATGCATTCTAATTTCAAAAAATCCATTTCTACTATTTCATTTTTTTAAAAAATTGTATCAATTTATTTATAAAAGATTGACAATGTTAGTGAAATATCTTCATCAAATACTGAGTAGGAAATATTCCAAATTTTGAGTACACTTATAAATTATATAAAAATAAAATAAATTTTCAATTAAAACTGATACCTGGTCAAAACAAATCACTGTGATGAATGTCAGTATGTGGTTGTATTAACTGAAATAATTATTAGAATTTTGTTGAAAGTCTTGCACCCAACTCTAATTGCCCCAATTTTAAATGTAAATAGGAAAGAAGATTTATAACAAGGTACTTCTTTTATTAGGAGTTTGATTTTTATAACAAAAAGACACAGATTATAATATGTATACACACTTTTCATTTACCTTTTGTATTAGATTTTATTTGGATTACTCTCATATCGAAAACAAAAGTTTTAAAATCATTTGCTTAGCTCAATTTTTGTTTTTAGTGAAAACTGTTATCTATAACAAATGTGTACAAAAATTTGAAGGTAATGATTAATTTTAGTTTCTATCAGGTAATCACATTACAGTATCATTAACATCACATGTATGCATCAAACACTCACAATAGAAATTTATAAAATACAGAATATACCAACAAAAGAATTAATAGCATGCATGTCAAATATTTGTGTTCCTAAACAAAGGCAAAAAAAAACCCTACAGAAATGGAACAATGAATATACAGTTTCAGGTGTCGCTCTCTGTATCAAACTTTGGTTAATTTTTCTGAAGTAAGTCGCTAAAAAATTAGGTTACTCTAGTACGACATTAATACAAACAAATAAATAACAAAATCTAAGCTTGAATGAATCATATTAATCTAAAAATATAGTGCTATTTAATTGAAAAAATTTAGACAAACTATGGTAATTAATTTTAAGAAATCTATGTGAAATGAATATTCTTTGATAATTCATATAATCTTAATCTACATCTGTATTCAAAAAATAATAAAATCAACCATGAATTATATATTTTATAATTTTATCTCAATAAGACTGTCCACACAATCTCATCATGATAGAACTTTGTCGATTATTCTTGACTTTCATTATGTAAAATAATTTAATCGGCGAAAAATTTACACCTATAGACACTGTTTTTAATTACAAGAAGGGAATAACATTTTGGATATGAAATTAACTTGAAATTCACAATCATTCAATCAAAGGTTCTAAGGAAATAGGACTCGAACACTCAGCTCGACTGAAACATCACTTGCCACGAAATAGGGAACATAATCATTTGGCTACTCCGTAAACTATTTCAATGTAGTAAGATAATTTTTTTGTTCTTGAAAAATGAATTAGCCATGTTAAACTGTGCACATATCTAAGAACCAGAAACTTTTTTGTACTCAATAATTTCTTTCTCTATTTTCTTTATTTAATCATAAAAATTCAATATATTTCAATCTGATTTGTACAAATGGAGTTTTGAGGAAATAGTAATAAATGATCATGCAAATAATATATGTAGATGTGTATTCTATTTTATCATAAAAATTTGAACAATATTCCTTTAGTTATAATACATAATTTTAAAAAAAGGACACATTTATCTTCTCTCTCTTCGTAAGTTATGCAACACGCATGTGTTGCTAATGTATAAAAATGGCAATACATTTAATGTATGAAATATATTGTGTACATTAAATGCAATATATTTCATACATTTAATGCATTGCCATTTTCATTTGTCATATTATCCTAAAAATCATTATATACGAAAATAGTAGTATATTTAAAAATGTATGCCAGTCCTATTCTCAAATTCTTTCTACGTAAATATAGTTAAAATGTTTTGTGAGTATTCTCTTGAATAAGTATATACAGTTGTGTCAATCGAAATAAATTTGTTACTTTTGGGTTTTAAATGTTTTATAATACAATAATAATAATATAATGTTTGGTTTTATTGATATCGCACTATGAGTAACACAGGCTATTGATGATGGACTTTGTAATTTTGAACATCGGTCAAGTGACGAGGATGATACCCGAGCTGGAACCCCCTCTCCTAACTTCCACACCACTCCAATGGGAGGACTTTGGGACCGGATAGATTTAACATGCTTTAGCCCCGACTACACAGCTCGTTCTTAGTGACATCAAGTCTCGAACCTAAGACTTGACAAAAACCGCTGGCCATGAGTCTGCTGTCTTATCCACTAGGCTACCACGGCCAATAATAATATAAATATACGTTCAAAACAAACACATTTAGATTACATTTTCCCACAGCTATATGATTATAAAGTATTAACACATGAAAATGATAGTTAAAAAAGTAATAAAAATTTATAATTCCTTCAAAATCCTTGTTTTTGCTTTCTACTTACAGTATAATATCACAGTATAATTTTATACAGATTAAATTGAATATCAAGAAAATCTTAACAATATTAGTGTTACAATTTCAGGGATACAAAATAACTAAAATTTTATATTTACATAATTTTTCACTTTTTTCTTTTCCCATGCTTCCAGAATTGAAGCTGGGTTACGCTTGGCCATTGACTCGGGATATCGTGGATTAACAAGTTTGGGTAATAGATAATTAAAATAAAAGAATTTAATTTTTTTTTTTTTTTCATATTATCCCCAAAATCATTTTCCTTAAATATTTTTTCTATTTTGTGACTTCTTTTTGTCCGTATTACAAAAAGACAATATTTCTTTTTGCAATTTTCAGTTGACCTTGAATATCAGAAATAATCGTTATTTTTATTTATAGCCTTATTTCCAATTCTATCAAATTTCCAGATAATTTTTTTTTTTTTTTTGCAATTATTGCTTCTTCGGGAGTTATGCTTTGGCAAGACGCCAGGCATTTTAACTCAATTCCATTATCAACTAAACCATCTGGAGTGGCTATTAAGTAATCCAGAATTTTTTAAAGCCTTCACACCTTCCCTTCATGATTTATTCCGTAATCCATTGCTGAAGACCGGAAGTGGGAATAAAGCTTTTTTTTAAAAAATTATTCCTTCTTTCCATTCCTAGAAATTCTGTTCTTTATTCTTTCTTCAGTATGTTGAAATATGTAATCTTGTCTTGCTGCTTTGATGGCTATTCATTTTATTTAATAATTGTAATAAATTTCTGCAACACAAGTTTAATAATAACAAATGTTCTAATGTTCAAATAACTACACACTGGGGAAAACACATGAATTTCAATTCAGAAGGTATAAACAAGAATGTTGTAACTGATTTACATTAACTCCAGTGATATGCTTACGATGTATCTAAAAGATCTATTGCTCATTTTAATAATAAAGTAATTTGTATAGTGTATTTTTTTAAGTACTCAGTAAAAATAGCACAAAAACAAAGGATTACTTCTTTTTTTAAGAAATCGTATATGAGGTTGACTTTTTAAACACTATGAAATACCACATAGATATCTGTATAGCAAGCTAGATACTTTCAATGAATATCATGCAACTGTAAATAAAGCTTTATAAAAGAGATTCTCGGAATTCCGAGAAATCTGTTGAGTTCCCTCAACTGATCATAAATCTCTTGTCAACCATGTTTAAACCATGTATCCTTGTGCACTGAGGTTTCCTGACTATAATGGTATGTAATGTGGTTGTACAGTTTTGCAGGGCCGACCTCGCAATATGTCTGTCCTCTCAGGCGTTAGTCATAGGAGGATGTAGAGATCCTGCATGCCGTTCAGTATGGTCCTCAGCAACCCATTGATGCCATATTCACATAACAGTGATTGGATTTCAACCAGTCTGATGGGCAATATCATGGAAGGATAATCCACACTCTTGATAGGCAATGATCTTGCCTCTGTCAAATTCTGACCTTTGCTGATAAGCATTTCTTCTTACTCGAGGCATAACACAATATTCTTAGCAAACTCCAACCTTACAAAGTGCTTTGAATGGGAAATTCACTATACAACTTTTCTTTTAGTCAGATGTCATTTCTCCTTCCTGTTTCATCTAAATATGCTAAAATACTAATCATTTGCATATCCCTTTCATGGGATTTTGACATACAGCAGATCATTTCTTTCTGGTGTTGCAATTTTAATGGCCAGCTGTGTATATAACCCTTTCATTTTAAAATTAAAAAACTATGTTCTTGAATATTTTGTCATTTCAAAATATGGTTTTACTTGTGGGATTGCAGAAGCTCGGTTGGTGTAGCATTTTTGTGTGTAAAGATAATTGTGTAAAATAATTTCTTGTAGATATTCACGACTAAATTCTGACAAAAACTGTTCTGTGGAATAATGAAGTCCATTGCATATTTAATTCAACTATACATCAATATCTATGTCTAGGGATTGTTTGGTGAGTAAGTAAGGTGAGTGTTGCTTGAATTTAAAAGCTATCCTCATCTTTTGATCATGATTCAAAATTATAAGCTAATAATTTGCTATTTAGTTTTAGTATAACATTAAGTATGCATTGTATGCTATGAAAAGAAAGATTTGAATTTGAAGATTTTCTTCTAAAGTAAAATTAATATTATTTCAGATCTGACAATTTCTTTTTAAATACCTTATTATAAATAAACATGTTACTTTAATTTTTTTTATATGTATATTCTTTATTCTTTTAAAGTATATTAAAAATGGAATTTAAAAGTACTGACTTTTAAATTCTGGATTTTGAATAATCTTTTGAAATGAATAATAAATTAAATATTAATCTCATAATGCTTTGTAATTTTTAGTAAGATGCCACTTTTTTTGCTTATTCATTCATCTATCATGCCAAATGAGAACTAATTCTAGAATTTTTATAAAAATTAAACCAATCTTTGTTACTTGTTCAATGATAATTTTCTGCCTCTTCTCTGAGTGAATAACTCTGATAGCTTTTGTGATTGTCATCTCCAAAAAGTAGTAATCTATGTATACAACCATATGTAATGTATACATTTTCTATGATAAATATATTCATTGTCCTAGATTTGAAGGTTTTTCAGAATAAGCAGTTAAATTTGTAGAATCACTTATTTTATTAGTGGATTTCTTTTACATAAAGATATATGCTGAATGCATATCAAAATATTGAAGGAATTCAAATTATGTACTAAAATTATTGGGTAGTGTAGAATCATTTTCAGGTTCTGAGTTTTTTAAAACGCAGGCGTTTATCTAAAATTTTGCCACTCTCAAAATAGTTTTACATGAAAGTGTTAGTTGTGAAGATTTTGCCACCCAATTGATGTTCTGCTATTCTGATTTGTAAGGCATATTACTTTAAAGGCCTAATGACAAATGTTTTATTCTCAAGGTTTGCAGTTTTGTTTAATGATTCTGATTGTCCTATTAACCAATTATTAGTACCACAATTAATTGATAATCAACAAGTTTCAATAAGCTTTGTGATTTCTATGAAACACTATTTTAATAGAGGCGACTTTTAATGGGTTTTGTGTGCACTTTTAGCAGTAAATGTTGTAAATTTAGTGATATTCTTAATCTTATTTTAACAGATCAATTGAAAAGTCCCCGGCCTGACACATAGATGGCGCTACTAGAATTAAATCCATATGTTTTTTAGTTAGCCCTAACCCTCAAAAGATGCGTGTATAAATTTGACAGCTGTCGGATCATTAGTTTGTGAATTATAGCATTTTGAGTGAAGCAACTTTTGTTGTGAAAAAAAATGGATAAAAAGGAATTTCGCGTGTTGATAAAATATTGCTTTTTGAAGAGAAAAAATACAGTTGAAGCAAAAACTTGATGCCGAGTTTACGGACACTGCCCCAGGAAATATCAACCATCAAGGATTGGTATGCTAAGTTTAGACGTGGTGAAATGAGCACCGAAGACTGTGGACGCCCAAAAGAGGTTGTTACCGACGAAAACATTAATAAAATCCACAAAATGATTTTGAATGACCGTAAATTGAAATTGAATGAAATAGCAGACACTCTAAAGATATCAACTGAACGTGTACATCATATCATTCACGAATATTTGGGTATGAGAAAGCTCTGTGCAAAGTGGGTGCCGCGCTAACTCACTTTTGACCAAAAACAACGAGGAGTTCATGATTCGGAGCAGTGTTTGAAGATGATCAAGCGTAATAAACACGATTTTTTGCTTCGATATCTGACAATGGATGAAACATGGCTCCATCATTTCACTCCGAAGTCCAATCGACAGTCATCCGAGTGGACTGCACACGATGAACCCGCTCCAAAGCGTGGGAAAACGCAACAGTCGGCTGGCAAGGTTATGACGTCTGTATTTTGGGATGCGCGCAGAATAATTTTCATTGACTACCTTGAAAAAGGAAGGACCATCAACAGCGACTATTACATAGCATTATTGGACCGTTTGAAGGACGAAATCGCCGAAAAACGGCCGCATTTGAAGAAAATGCTGCTTCACCAAGACAATGCACCAAGACAAGTCAGTGAAAACGATGGCAAAAATCCATAAATTGGGCTTCGAATTGCTTCCTCATCCACCGTATTCTCAAGATCTGGCCCCCAGTGACTATTTCCTGTTCTCAGATCTCAAAAGAAAGCTCGCTGGGAAGAAATTTCGTCGAATGAAGAGGTGATCGCCGAAACTGAGGCCTATTTTGAAGCAAAGGACAAATCGTACTACAAAAAATTGTATCGAAAAGTTGGATGGTCGCTATAATCAGTGTATCTTCCTTGAAGGGAATTATGTTGAATAAAAAAAGCTAATTTTGCCAAAAAAAATGTGTTTTACTGTGGTAGGCCGGGGACTTTTCAATTGACCTGTTATGAACTATAGATTTCTATTTGTGAGCTATAGCCTATGAGATAGTTATGAAACATTCTGTGTTTATGTTGAATATATATTCAATGAGAGTTAAGAAATATTTGAAACGTTCATAAAAATAATCGTATACATGAATGCAATAACATATTTATTTGACTTAGGGAACTAAAAATGCAGCTGGGAATGTTTTTCAGGAGGGAAAGGAAATTGAAATTAAATTTAACGAGAAAAGGCATGTTTTTGGAATATATTACAATATCAGAATAAAATCTTTATTTGCGTAATGGATAAAATTCAATTTTAATGAATGTTCATCAAATGTGCATGATTTATTTTATGAAGTAAACAAGATTTTGTGTTTACTTTCAAAAGTTATAATTACTTCAAAGTAATATATGTAGTTATCCTAAATTTCTTTATTGATTTTAAGAGTAGAGAGAGGAAGTGAGATATATGTGTGATAATTATCAGTTTAATAAAAGAAGCTTAATTCAGCACATAAATATAGCTATATTTTTCAAATAATCAGCTTAATGGAAATGTTTTTATGTTTCCTTGTCTTAAGTATTTGTGTGTGTGTGTGTGTGTGTGTGTAATGATTGTCTATGCACATTTACTTAAATACCCATTACTTAATACCCTTTTTTTAAGAAGAAAATTAGTGTAAAATAATTATATAACACTAATTATTAACACACATTTAAAACTAATAGTTATTGATTTGTGGCTCTATCCGTGTATAATGGCAACATTAAAACAACCAATAGAATCCTACAAGTTTTTTACTATAGACTTCTATTCATTGTAGTTAGCTTTGCATTTTTTCAAAAATTTGCTTGTCAATTGTGTGAAATATGCCTTCACCTTAAAATCATTTTCATCTTTTCGAAACTTTAAAGTAATTGGCAAATGTTTTAATTGTAATATATCTTTGGATATTATCTAATTTGTGAAAATATGGTTAAAAACAATTGAATTAGAGACAAGAGCAGATAAGAGATATAGGCTTTAAAATTGCTTTAGACATTTATTAAATATTGTTAAGTTTTGGTGTTCGATATATTTAGTTTTAAATGTGAATCTTATATTTTAAAAAAGTTCTCAGTCTTACAGGATCAAATAGGTGTTTAAATTTTTCAAATCAAGTCATGAATTTGAGATGTAAGGATCTGGGCTTGTCTTAACGTAATTAAACGACGACGTTAATAAATAGTCATAATCATTTCTTTTGCTTTTTATTTCTTGATACATATAAAAATACCCATATCTGTTATATATCCTAGTATTTCTTTTAAATGAAAATGAACATGCAAAAATATTCATTTTAAAAATATCTCTTCAGAAAATGCGAATCTCGGTTTTTTAAATAAGTTCTGGTCCTAGTAGAAAGCGATATTAGTGATAAGATTATATGAACGACATAAATATCTTGAAGATAAAACTCACAAGAGCAGTAATTTTACGGTATGAGATCCTTTTTCGTAATGAAAAGAACGTGAGATACAAATTGTCAAGTAAGGTAATGCTCTTTTTTACTTATCATGATTTGCTTTAGTGATAATTTATTTTTAGGGTATTTCGGGTTTTAACATCGATAGCTGAGTGGTCGTGGTTCATGATGTTTCAGACAAGCAACTTACACACATTTAAATCCATGTTTTTTCTAAAAGACCCGTCTTAGATCGGTGCTGATGTGCGTTAAATGTGTCGCGGCTGAAGTCCTCGCGTTGTTGTAGGGATTCAGGAGCTTACCTTCTTTAGCACGGGTATCATGTAGTCTGAAGGACCCAGGTGAGCTTTTCTTACCCGTGGAGCTTACTGATTTTGGTAATTATGAGCGACACCTCCCCTAAATACCATAGCGATTCTTCTCTGTTTACGACCCAACTTGTCAACTAATTTTTATCTCCCCCCCCATTTTTTCAAGGATCTAGATCATAGTATTTGGCGTTGCCTAGCCACATCTAACTTTTGCGCTAATAAATTTCACCATTACTCACTCCTTGGCGGGGTGTGGAAGTTTTGAGAGGATAGTGCCAATTCAAGTGTCATCTGTGTTACTTGACCAAGGCTCAAAATTATTAGTTCCGCTGCCAATAACCCTCGTGTTGCTTTTAAGTGCAACGTAAATAAACAATCAGTCAAAATAAAAAACTAAACAAGCTGCTGTTAATTTACGATCAAAAAGTAGTACACATTTATTAACCATAACCATTCACTAAAAAAAACTTGCAGAGAAGTGTCATCTAGTAACATTATAAATAATAAGAATTCAATTCAGTTAAAAAGAATACTCATATAAATTTTTAGACTATCGGAAGAAGTTCTTAAAAAAATTATTTACGGAAACCCAGGAAAAAAAAAATTATACCACCAAACATTTAAGAGAGGGAAAAAATATTATATATATATATATATATATATGTATACACTGAAATTCAATGGTTCTCTTACAAAGGAGAATAAACAGGTACAAAGATTTCATCAGTTAGCCAAGGACAATTTGAAGAATGATCCCTTAACCTTGGTAACGAGTTAGGCGACTTGGGGGGTGGGGAATGATGTTTCTAGAAAATGCTGAATCTTGTCAATATCTGGACTGGGAGGAAAGTTACGAACTTTTCCCAAATTTTTTCTATGATGTCACACCAGGGCGGAGCGGCTATAAAAGAAAGAGAATAGAAGCCGGAGGCGAATCGATTGAAAGCGGTCGTCATTGGCTGACGAATCTGCCGATGAACTGTTGGGAAATGCAGAGTATTAATACGGAGATTTGTCCATAGTGCGAACTAGTAATCTGGTGAGCTGAACGTTAGTTAAAAGTGCTGTGACTGCTATTACAAGCGCTGCTTTATTTCTTGTATCTGTGTCATTTATTTGTACAGGTGCTGTGATTCCTGATTGCACTGTTATTCAATCCAATTTTTGTACCTGCGTGTCGTTCTATCCTGAATACCTGTGAATTAAGTTCATTTTGCATTTTCCTCCGTTTTGGATTAATTTCACTCGTTGCATCCACACGAGATCGTAAATTTTTGTAACAATATGTTTTTAATTTATTAGCCACAAAAGGAGCTATTATTTTAGTTAACCCAAAATGTCGTACGTAGTTAACTCTTTTTCGAAGTACCTAGCCCTGTTGGGCTTTCAACTTCTCTTTGTGTAGGGCCCTCAGGGGCTTACCTACTTCAGGCAAGTACGGGCTTCACGAACCCGAGGGTCCTGAGTGATCTATTTCTTTCCTACGGGGTTTACTGTCTTTGGTAAACACGGGTGACGCACCCCCGGGATACCCTAGCGATCCTTCTCTACTTTCGACCCTCTTCCTTGTCACAACTTTGCTCCTTTTTATTTTCCTTTCCGTCTAGATCATAGCTAGCAGTTCCGAGTACTTGTCTACTCGTTTGCATTCAATATTGTTTCCCCTGTTTTGAATTAATGTTTGTTCATTTCTGTTTTGTTCTTTTTTATTATAGTCTGTATTTGTTTCATTTTGTCTTCGTTTTTCTGTGTTGGTTTTGCCAACCCGCATGTTTGCCGTGTGCGGCGTCCCGTAAGGAGGAAAGTGGGATCCTGGGGATACCTTTTGCGTTCCCTTTGGCCCATGCTTCGCTGTAGACGGGTGGCAGGAGTGAGCCCGCTTCTGTCAATCGGCTGGTGGTAAGTCTCTTTGTGGATCCATCCGCAAAGAGACACTGCTGTAGGGCTAGTGCTGCAGATAAGGGGTGCATCGGGTTTCCCGGTGGATCCTCGCCTTGATGCTGCAGTGCTATATCCTGGTTGACCTCCAGGTAAGTGCCGTACCTGACGAATGTCAGTTGACCGGCAACTGCCTCCCTCGTTGGACTCCATGGTGGGTGGAGGCATGCCAGGATGAACAACTCCTTTATTCCATGGATCCTAATTTTTCGTGCCTGGGTAAAGGCCTTATTTTACCCACATCTTCTAAAATCGATGACATTGCTCAGCATTCCCGTTTTCTTACCCTTACATTACCCAACAATAAAATGGCTCTACAATCTCCATTTGCAATACAAAAAGCATTGTTAGATATCGGTGGTGAACCGAAATCGGTAAAAAAATTAAAATCTGGCGATTTACTAATTGAAACTCGCAACGCGTTACAATCTAAGTCATTTTTATCTGCCAAATTTTTTCTAAATTCTCCTCTTAATGTGTCTCCTCACAAATCTCTCAACTCCTGCCGTGGCGTTATTTCAGAACCTGACCTGCTGTGTGCATCCGAAGCGGAAACCCTCGGTGGATCAATTAATACTCCTATTCTCCATAATACAGTTCTCCCTGCATCTCGAAGTCTCCCTTCCTCCACAGCATCTATTGGTTTTAAAACAAAACGAAAAACAAATTAAATCGCTTAAACCGAAACATTTCTCATCCTTCTACAAATAATAAACCGAAAATTAATATTAAATTGAATGCTTATAAACCCCAAAAAAGGGCCAATTCGCCTGATCTTGGAGATGACGATAATTGTATTTTGTATGATGTTGATGATTCATGGCTAATGGATGCAATGGACGAGATGGAAAATACTAAGTTCGTAAAATAGAAGAAAACTCGGAATCGGTCTTAGTCTTATTCTGCGTTACGCTTTAATTTCCTTACCTTTTTGTATTATTGATTTTAATCAAATGTTTTAACATTTTTTAAATTGGAAAAAAATACTTATCAGATTAAAACTTTTAAGATTTTAACTTGGCCCGCTTTTAACTTAATGTAACTTAACTTGTATTCCGCTTTTAACTTAATGTAACTTAACTTGTATTCCGCTTTTAACTTAATGTAACTTAACTTGTATTCCGCTTTTAACTTAACTTGTATTCCGCTTTTAGCTTAACTTGTATTCCGCTTTTAACTTAACTTGTATTCCGTTTTTTAAATGACTCACTTAAGGTTTGGCGCAGCATAGCCATATCTGGCTCTTGCGCCATAAAATTTCAATATCACTCACTCACTCTCTTAGTGTAGGAATTTTATTTCAGAACTTTGATCCATGTACCCAGTGCAATGATATTGTGGCCGCGGTAGCCTAGTGGTCATGGTTTCGAATTCGTGGCCGGCGGTTTTCGTTCAGTTGCGGGTTCGATCCGTGGCTGCTAAAGACCTGCCGTGTAGCCGTAGCTGATGCTCGTTACATCTGTCGGGACCCAAAGTCCTCCCGTTGGTGTGGTGTGGAAATGAGAAGAGGGGGGTGCCAGCTCAGGTGTCGTCTTCGACACTTGACTGTGGTTCAAAATTACGAGGTCCGTCACCAATAGCCCCTTTGTTGCTTCTAGTGCAACGTTATTTGTAAGTGCTAGATATATAAAAAAAATTCTAGTGAAGAGCGTTAAAACGAGATAACTTGGTGAAATATATTTAGAATTGGTGAAAATATTTCTTGACGTTGGGGTAGGGGAATTGGGTGAAAATGCTGAGTTCCTATTGACCAGGTGGGCGTTCCCACCATAGCTGATGATGATCATGCTTGAAAATATCTAGAAATGATGATTTTTAAACTTGAAATTTGAAAAAGGGGTTGATGGTGGTTCAAATTTAATAATTTAGACTAATTTTTCTAGTCTTTGCATGAAAATATTTAATTTATTGACATTTTCTTTAGCTTTGTTCATTTCTTTGCAGACTTCTAAAAGGCTGGGATTCTGAAAAAAGTTTTTCCAGTTCTGTCATTGCATCTATTATCGAGATGTTTTCTTGCGATTTTTCAGTTTTTGTTATTTTATTTTCAGTGCGTTTTCTTTTAGGTTGGGACGTTTGTTGTATTCGGTTATTTTCAGAACTTTGAGTACTTTCAGGTCTTTGCGTTTTTTCAGGTTTACATTTGCTAGCGTAAGAAATGTTTTCTTGAACAAAATTTGGGTTCATTATTTTGTTTCAATTTAGGACTTCCTGGGAAGTCTGACATTTTTTCGGTGTAGGAAATCTTAGGACATCCAGCCCATGAGGCTGTATGTCCGGAATTTTTGCAATTTATGCATGTGGGGTTAGTCATTTTTTTCTTTAATGTGACATTCGCGAGTGATATGATTATGCACTTTAGGCATCTTGTTACGCGTTGCAATTTTTCGATGAATGAAAAAGTTACACCTATAACATTGCGTGACATTTCTTTTGATCTTGTATTAGTCAATTTGAATTGTCATCAGTAGGCATGTTGTAAGGTTATAAATTTTTTCAGCTTCTTTGGTTTTAGTTATCTCTAAAAGTAATATTGGTAAGGGTCTTTTTGTTTTAAATTGTTTTAGTTGAACTACATTTTCTATTTTAAAGTTCAATTCTTCTAGTTCTGACTTGATATCCTCAGTTTCATTAGTGATTGGTAAGCCTTTAAAAATTACTTTTAAGGGCTTCTGGGTTAATTTCGGAACCACGTAAAAGTCGATATTGGCTTTTCTTAAGCACTTGGTAGCTTGTCAGTAGCTATCACTGCATAAGCTGTAAAAAATTTTATGTACTCTCCAGCGAGTACGGCTTCAGAATTTGGAGCATGTTTACAAATTTCCTTGAGAATTAAATAAAAATTTGAACATATTATCATCATACTCGGCGGTATTTTTTCAATATCGACAGTAGGTTGGGGTGTTGTGGCAGTTTGGTCTTTATCAGTTAGATCTCTCCAGAGATCCAATTTATTGGCTGTTGGGATTTTGGGTGGCTCTGCAACTTTAATGGTTTATACTTTTTTAGCAGTAGAGCTTAAAGTAAAGTTTTCTGTAACGACTCTGACATTTTTCTTTTTTGGGAGGGAAGGGAGTTTAAATCCTAATTCTTTAGCAGTTTTCCTGAAGCTATCATTAGAATAGATATGGTTATTGCATTCTGGGCACGGAGAAAGTTCCAAAACCTTACCTGTCAGGTCTCTTCTTATATCCAGTGGTCTTTGTGCATTTATCCTACTTTGACTTGGGAGATTTTCTAGATCCAATGAATTTCTTTCGATACAAGCATCCATTTGCGTTATATCGCTTTGGTTACGATCATAATCTTCTGAGAGTTTGGTAATTTGTAGACATTTCAGATCAGGAGTTAGTTCGATTATCGTTGCGTTCAGTGGTTTTCGCATATAGCCCAACGGAAGTTGTTGCTTAATACATGCCATTTTTTTTGCGTTTATCGATGTCGTTTATCTGACCACTTTTCAAAAATTTATCTTGTTTTTGCGTATATTTTTGATGTTTGCTTTCACCAATAATGAACTTAATTTTCAAAAATACGTCATAATAAATTTCTCCTGAATTTTTTATTGGATTGAACTAAAATACATGTAATATATGTCTGATACCTACTTTCACCACTAATGAACTCAATTTTCAAAAATATGTCGTAATAAATTTCTCCCAATTTTTTTTTTTTTTTGTTGGATTAAAGTGTAACAAATCTAAAAAAGTATTTTATTTACTTATCGATTTATGCATTACCTTTAATCATATGTAAACTGGAATCAAAAGATATGACCGAAAGTAAGTAACATTATTCAGATTTTAAGACAGCCGTGAGGCAGCCATTTTTTTTCCCGCCACCCGAGGGGCTATTATTTTAGGTGGATAACTTTTGGCGTACCAGATCACTTTTCAGTTTTTTGTCGTTTGCTTCAATTTTAACTACATGTAGCTGATATAATATTCAATTTCATAATTTATCGCTTCCTTTAATTTTAATATCGGAAAAGTTTATAATTGTCCATTTCTCGATATTTCACCGTTTACTTTCTTATATTTAATTGAGTAATTTAATTATAATTGTTAAGAAAATCGCACCTTGGGTTGCCAAATGTGTTCTTTGCAATATTTGTTTAGAACTTTTTAAATGTTATTCTTTTTTTAATATTTCTGGTCTTATATTATTACAATTCTTATTGTTAAATACTATATTGGTATGCGAAAATTAAAGACGTAGTCGAAAAATTAGCATATCAGCAAACGAAGAGGCAGACTGGACTGAAAGACCAATCAAGGGATTAATTAGGGTTAGATATGAACTAGGATGAACTAGGCGTAATACGGGAGTATCGGAGTAGGATAAAGTACACCAGCGGTGTAAGCTCAGCATTTCTGGGAAAGTAATTGCACGGCGTATATCAGTTTAAACGACGTCGAGTTGCTGCCTCAGTGTGAATTATTGAACAATCAATCTGTTAGATGACATTTGGAGGAAGTCGAATCATTGGAAAGATATAGGAAGGTCGAAGGGCGACAAGTGTGGCTGCGGAGTTCGGGATTGCTCACAACATCGTTTCACGCCTTTGGAGAGAATTTCAAACTACAGGAACAGCTGTCCGACGGTTAAGCAGGGATCGTTCACGAGCAACCACACCAGCGGACGACCGTTATATTGTCCTACAGTCCAGAAGGAACAGGCGACAGATAGAAGGAGGAATCGCTAGACACGCGGCACAAGCGATTAGACGACCGATATCACGTTTTACAGAGGCCTGGAGGCTGCATAGTGGTGATCTATTTGCACAACGATCTTTAACGCCTGCTCATTGGAGAAGGCGTTTTCTGCGGTGCCGGGAACACCAGAATTGGACAGATAATCAATGGGGGTCTAGTATTCGTTACGGATGAGAGCAGGTTTAGCCTGAGTAGCGATTCTGGACGCATACACATCTGAAGAGTGTGGGGAACCCGCAATAACACCCTCCAACATCGAAAGAGACAGGTTCTTGTTTTGGAAGGCATCAAGCTTGGTTGTCGCACCGACCATCACGACTTCGATGGAGGTTCAGTCACCGGGGCCGGCTATTTCAACGAGACTTTCCTTCCGTATGTGCATCATTTTAGATGCGCTATGTGTCCTCAGTTCTTTTTCATGGACGACAATGCGCCGTCTCATTGCTCAGTAGCTGTCGTATAGCTGTTGAATAGTGAGGATATTGAACGCATGGGTTGACAGGCAAGGTCTCGGATCTAAATCCCGTAGAGAGTGTATGGGACTCTAGGGAGACGCTTGGCTGCACGTATTTTACCACCAGTATTGATTTCCGATTGGCGTTACAAGACGAATGGGCTGTGATGCATCAACAACACATTGACAATCTCCTACTCAACATGGCTAGAAGATGTGAAACCTGCATAGCAGTCAGGAGAAATCATATCTCCTACTAAAGACTGGGTGATTCTGGCTGGACACCTGTCACATGGATGTTTTGGCCTTCAGTCGCATTGTGCTCCATGCTACTTTTTCAAAAAAAAAAAAGTTCCTTTTTATTTCTTTTTCGGCAAGTTTTGCGTATATTACTCATGTTCTTACGTCTTTGAAATCTCATGGTATTTGTGTTGATTTGGAAAGTTTTTGCACTAAGTTATTTTGAAAAAAGCCCATCTCGTCCTTTATTTTTGCACACCAGTATGCATTTTTATATCATATGCATTATTCTTAAATCTTCCTCTTTGTATTTGTATGTTATAATATTTGTATAATTCTACAAAAATTCATAAATGTTCATCATAGTTCACAGTTTTAGAAAACCGTTTTTTCTATGTATGTAATAGGGGTAATTTTGGTCATGAGCATATATTGTTTCATAGTTTCAGTATTCTCAGTTTCAAGTCGAACGATTTTCATCCAAGAATTTTTCTAACTGGTTTGTAAATTTAAATAAGAATTCCTGTTTTTTTAATTAAACTTAGACTTAGCATTTTCTTACTTTATAATTTATTACATATTTTGTATGTAAAAATTTAATGGTATTAAAATACTAAATTTCGTTGGGGCCGCGGTAGCCTAGTGGTCAAGGTCGTGGATAGCGGCTGGCGGTTTTCGTTCAGTCGCGGGTTCGATCCTTGGCCACCAAAGACCCGCCGTGTAGCCGGGGCTGATGCACGTTAAATCTGTTCGGGGCCCAAAGTCCTCCCGTTGGCGTGGTGTGGATGTTAGGAGAAGGGGTGCCAGCTCAGGTGTCGTCCTCGTCACTTGACCGTGGTTCAAAATTACGAGGTCCGTTGCCAATAGCCCTCGTGTTGCTTCTAGTGCGACGTTAATAAAAAAAAACTAAACTAAACTAAACTAAATTTCGTTCTTTAAACTGATCCGAGGAATCGAATTCTTTTTAGTTTCAGAATTTTTTTTTTTTTTTTGGAAATTTCAAAAGTTGTATCTTCGCAAAAAAGAAGTAAAATGATAATAGTAAATAAAACCAGTTTTTATTCATTCAAATTAACAATATCATTATAAATCGTTTATAACAGAATCTTTCGCTGGAAAAAGAAACCACATTTAAATAGGCTTATTGCAAAAATTTGTTATAAAGATGCATTTAATTAATGAAAATAAATCTTCTGTAAATCATTATTTTTAGCAATAGAAATTAAATTTAAATCTACATTGCTCAAGTGAAAATAAATGATTGATGGAAAATAATCAAGCTTACAATTTCAAAATTGGAAATCATTGTGAAATTAATGTGATTATGTGGAGATGTTGGCTCTGTTTCAAATTTATAAGATGAATCAGTTGAAAAATAAAGGTACTTTTCTGAAGATAAAACAGCTGCTCTCTGGTACAGAAATTTTTTTAAAAAGTTTCAAAAATGTTCTTAATATATTTCTTTCATTTAGATAATAATTTTAAACGTTTGATAAGGAATTGCTTTAAGAAATTATTTCTATGGATAAGAATTTTTAACAATTCCATACCTTATGACAGTCAGATTCGAAATCTGTTAAATACTAAGTAGATTAAGCTAACAATGCTGTATTCAACATAATACTGAAATATTCGACAAATTATGAGTAAATATTTCACTAAATTTATTCTCAAAACCTTAGATGAGACACTTTAGCGCAAAAAGAAATTTGTTTATCTTTTTATCAATGAAATTTTTAATATTGCGAATTCGTTACTGATAAGCGACTAGCAATTGAATTAAAGAGAAAAACACACAAAATGCTTAAAAAATCTTTAAAAACCATAAGCTAAAAAACAAAATTACAACTCAAGAAAAAAACAAAAAATTTCCAAATATAAAACTTCACGTGAATATTATTCGTACATAAAGGAATATAAAGAAGTGAAAAAAAATGTTGAAATTTCCGTAACAGAAACAAATGAAATGTAGAAAAAAGTTTACTTACATTTTATATCCATGAATGCTTTATTTCAAGTCATAAAATACTTGAAGAAGCATAAAACGAGTCAAAAAGTGGCTTGTAGCAAAACTCATGACATCTTCTCTTGTGAATAAAAACATCTTTTGAACTTTGCCAAAATGCCAACACTAAACTTTAGAAATAACAAGTCAAAGGCCAGCACAATTTACATCAAATATTGAAATTAAATAATTCGAAATAAAAACCAACGTTTTTAATAACAACGTTTTTATATGGTGGCAAAGTTTATTAAAAAAATTATTAAAATATTAGTTAAAGCTGGTCGCAAATATCTAAATATTGCATTGTTAGGCAAATAAGAACGGTTCCCAAAATTTCAGAGCTCTAGCTTGATGGGAAGTTGGTTAAATTAACAATAGACAATTTGATGATACACATACGTACAGACACACACCAAGTGAAATACATAACAACGTTAAAACTAACTAAAATTAATTAATCCGGTAAATTTAATGGTTGGAATACAGTTTAGTCAAACCACTCTTGGAGACAGGAATTATTTGGCGGTATTTTGCTAAATGTTGCTAAATTGGTCCGCGAAGCAGACTTAACATTCAGCCGAAAAAAAAAAAAAAATTCGCCAAGTTTGGCAATTATTCAAATTGCGCCAAGTGATTGGGCTAAACTGCATTATTTAAAAAAAATATGAGTTAAAACTTGTCGCAAACGTCTAAATATTGCATTGTTAGGCGAGTACGAACGATTCCCAAAATTTCAAAGCTCTAGCTTGATGGGAAGTTGGTTAAATTAACGATCGAAAATTTGATGACACACACACCAAGTGAAATCCAGAAAAACGTTGTAAAATTGCTATTAAATAAACAAAATAATAATAATAAAAAAAATAGAACGTTAGAACAGAACGTTAACGTACAAAATCAGAACATTATAAAAATAAATCCCAAAAAACAAAAATAATTGAAAACGAAAATTCAAAGTGAAGAAAACCAATATAATACAAAATCATCTTGCAAAGTAACTCATAACTAAATAGAAAAAGAAAAATTTAAAAGAGAAGTACTTAAAATAAAATTATGTATATAAAAATATAGAGACACACACACGTATATATAATTTGAAGTGCATTTCAACATAATAGTATTGGCGTCGTTCACGGCCAACCTTTAAGGATAATGTGGGTGAGTATGGTATTTTTTTTAATAAAAACAACAGACTGACGATTGTTTGTGGGTTTACATCCTTCGTGACTACAGGGCTTGCCACTTTCGGGCACGATCAAGTATTAGCATCCTGATTGTTCAGACAGTTTAGTATCAACACACACATTTATCCCTTATCGTCTCAAACATGACTCAGATATGTAGCATGTCAACATTTTTATGCCATGAAAAAAATTCCAGAAACTTAATTCCAAAATTTCTTATTTCAAATAAGTGCTCATTTATTCAAATCAAAAAGATGCAATTCGTGCAATTTTTTTTTTTTCAATATCTTATCATTAGAATTTAAAGATATATAATTATACTTAAAAGTTGTTTTTCCCCCTCTAAACTAATGCATTTATAAAACTGAAAAAGATTAATTACTTAAATATTGCGTCAATAAAATTTTTATGTATTTTTCAAAGTATATTTGTGCAATATTAATATTTTAGCCTCTTCCTTGTTATTATTTCATTCAAGCAAAATAACTCATTTTCGGTATTCATCATTTAAAGTACAATCTTCAAAAACTCCAGTTTATTTATCAATTATCATACTAAAGTTACAATTAAAAACTTTCAAAAATTTTAAAAAAGTAACACTAAAAGACATAAATAACAAATAGCGAAATTTTAAAATGCAAAAAAGAAATAATAGTAATTAATAAAATAAGAAAAAATAAAGAAGCGTCAGCTATCAAACTATTTCATAACTAAATGTAAAATTACACACACATACATGAGATATAGCTATTAAATAGCGAGACTGAAGCAATAAAACATTTAATTTGATTTTATACATATTTACTCATTATCACTTTTAATATACACCCTTCCTCTATCCCTACAACGCTCCATGCAAATCTTTCATTTCTCGAAACAGTGTTGGAAGTCTTTTGTCAGCTTCTTCAGAACGCGTGCCTCTCTTACTTTCACAGCTTGAATGCATATCTCATCTTAGGAAGTCGTTGGATATCGCAAAGTGCAAAATCTGGTGAATAAGGCGGATGATCTATGAGCCTCCGCATTGTCTTAGCGTAGAACCCATGACTTGTCTTTCCTCAATTCGGCTCATTTTTTCCTTATTCTCTCACGGAGTTCAGCAAGATCGTGAAGGTAGTATGTTGAATCATATTTTGATTTTCACCAATTCAGTGAATGTGTACAATCCCATGAATATCGAAAAAAAAAATCAATCATCATTGCTTTCAATTTTGATTTACTCATCCGAGCTCTTTTGGCTCTCGATGACGATCGGCTCTTCCCGCGAATGGATCGGTCATTAGTAAAAACCACGATTGATCACACAGCTTTTAACCTTTTAAATAAGTTTGGGTCATTTTCAATGACATTCAAAATGACAGTACAGACACTTTTCCGAGCTTCTTGTTCAAACGCGAGAGTTTTACGCATCATTTTTGGCTATTCTTTTTGGATATTAAAATTGTTATGTAAAATTTGCCTTACGGATTCTTTGTCAATTCTTACAGTCTCAGCAATCACACGAATACTCAACCGACAGTCAGATCGAACCAGAATAGCGATATTTTTGATATTGTCATCTGTTTTTGACGTGGAAGGGCGGGAATCATCTTCAATGTCTTCTCAGCCATTTTGAAAGCACTCAAATCACTTAAAAATACGTGTACGCGATGAACATGCATTGGCATACACTTCTTTCAAAAAATTTTGATCTTCGGGAGCGGTTTCTCCAAGTTTCATGTGAAATTTCACAACAATTCGTTGCTCTTTTGTTCACTTATCATTTTTCCGACGAAACAAACAAACAAAAAAAAAAAAACTCTAATGCGAACGAAGGCTGCGATTATACGAATCTGATTAAAGAAGCGAGAGGCACTGCGTTTGAAAGAGAAGACTTCTCGTTAAACAGCTGTCGATCGCTGGCGTTTGGCGCATGCATGCTTCTTCTGTAGCAGCGTCAGTCCTATTTAATAGCTACATTATGTGTTGTATTTAAATATTTTTTCTACACACACATATATATACATACACACAAAAAGTAACAAAAAAAAGTCAAGCTAATTAGCTTTTTTAAAGAATAAAGGAAAAATTAAATAAAAAAAAAGGACTGTGTACCTAATTATTTTTGTATACCTAACACAAAATAAACAAGAAAAATAGTGAAACATTACAAAACAAGTAGGAGAACGTACCACAAAAAATATTAAATTTATAAATGATGGTCAAAAGATAAAACTATACCCATAAAAATGTACAAACCAAAACTAAAAATCAATGATAATTAGAAAGAAAAACTACGAAGAAAATTAAATATAGCATTTTAAAATTCTGATTCTAACCTAAGATGTATTTTATGCTGATTAAACAATGTTTTACTGATGCCAAACTGTCCTAAATATAAAAAATATCGTAACTCAAAATAGTAATACCATAAATACAAAATAAAAAAATGCATGAGGGAAAAATTAAGTAAAATATGCATGTAGACAGAGAGATATGTGCAACATATATCTCATGAAAATTGAAAAAGAATATTCTTAATAATAAAACACAAAATTACGCAAACATACACGAGACGCCCTACAGAGCAAGAAAATTGACACATACATAAACTCCTATTCAAATAGATACTTAACCTATAGCGGATGTACAGAGAAATGCTCTCCATCAGAAAGAAATAGTGCTACTGGAAGAAATATTGTAAAAATATATTTAAAACTATAAAATTAAAGCGCAAATAGAAAATATTTTTTTGAAAAAAATTATAAACAGAAATCATTCAAGAAGAAAATTATTCAAATTTATAAATATTATGATTTAAGTTACTATTTATCAAAGTCCAGGATAATGTGGTTGTAGAAAAACCTTTTTAAATAATCAAAGTTGATGCAAATATCTTGCACTTTTAATCACAAGTTTAAAATTAAGTAATATATGTGATTCCAAATTATGTTTCTAAATATTCTCAAGCTTGATGAACTCATCCATAATAGTATTTTACAAAACTTAAAGTAAATTATATCTCCCTTATCGTTTATAGCAATAAACATTTTATTATCTTCTTTTTTTAAGAAATGTCTAAGCATTCCGCTTCATTTATGTAAACATTAGCATGCGATAAGTTTAAATATTGTGGATGAAAAGATAAGAAAAGTTAAACATTTTTATTATTAATTTGAAAAAAAAAAATAACATCGTCAATACAACTAAACATCTTTAAACTATTATAGTTAATAAAATTATCTTCATAAAAATGTAATTATATGTTGGCGAAACAATTGCTTGGAGGCGCACCTTGCGGTATACATTTAATCTGTTTATATTTTTTATTATTAAAAGCTTTATAATTTTCTTAACGCAAACTTAACTTGTTTTCAAAAAATTTTTCTTTTGTGATAACATTATTATTAAATTTCTCATAAATCTTTTTTAGAACCTTAATAAGATCTTCTATGTCAATAGAATCGAAAAGATATTCAAAATCATAGCTATAAATAGTATACATCTGTTTATTTTGAATATATTTGATTATATCAGCACTATTTTTAATATAATGGCAGTTGACACAAAAATAAATTAACTTTTACTAAAATATTGCTTGCGTACTAATTCAGATAATCATAAATTAATGATTTCTAATAGAGTATGCAAAAGATTACTTATCTGAAAATTGGTTTCGGGAATGCTGACGATTTGTTATTACTGTCTGGTTTCTAAAAAGTTTTAATAGCTACTTGCGAATTGCTTTTAATTCTTTATTGCAAGGTAAATGACGGCACACTGCGAACAAATTCACATAACGGCTAATATTTCACGTACAAATGATGTTACCTCGTTCATTTTCTTATACAAAGCTGAGAAATAAAATTACATAATTGTTACATAAGCGACACCACGCGCTTGCGCGAAATGTAGCCTCCAATCACAGGCTGGATATACAGCGCAAGATACAACAGCAGTGTTCTTCAACTCATTCATAATATTTCATTCAACTTTTTTTTACCAGCGAGAGTAATATTTGCATTCGAAAATAATAGTTACGGTCCTAAATTTAATACGATTTTCATAAAATATTGGTGTAAGGGGTAATTACACCAATGTAAGGGTAATTTTATAACATTAATATTACCACTAATTTCCAAATGAAATGTAATGAATCTATTGAAAATTTTTCTTACTGACTATTGCTCACTTCTCTAAAAGAATTATTATTCACACAATATTTATTAAATTAATGTAAAATTTTATGCATATAACAGCATAATTATTAGGTATTTTGTCAACACACAAGCAACAATAAATCTTTCTGGAGATTAATAATAGTAGTTTTAAAATCTTTCAAGTAAATATTTCATTATCAATAATAACTTAATTTTAAAAGACCAATTTTTTTAATATCATAATTAATACAATCTTTAAACTGTTTAAAATTTTCTATTGGAAGACTGTAGTTAATTGCTGATTTATAGTAATAAAACTATCAATAACTAAACTAA